>JAGGAT010000616.1:0-22259 GCA_017657195.1 Termitomyces sp. T70a | reverse complement strand
TTCTCTACTGACAAATGGTAAGGTATTTATAGTAAGTAATGGCGGCGACTTAGTGAAGGGTCGGCAACGACTCTTAATAGTCGCTGCTAATAAAATGTAAGTGAAAGGTCCGATAATAAGACTATAAGGAAGGTAAATGATACTCAGGGAGCGTCATGCGGGCGGTTAGCTTGGGCGTGCCGCCACATAACGTGCAGGGCGTCAATCAGAGTCTTGACAAGGGTGGGCGCTAAATTGTAATGTGGCGTGTGGCGGTGGTGACTGAAAGTGCCAGCTGTTGATCATCTGTCATCATTGAGTCAAATATGGACATATTCCGACTCGAAGAGGAAGGCTGAGCCGGCGGTGAGTTGCCAGTGGCGGCAGAGAATGCCGGCGGAGTGTGGAGCCTGTATGCAGGGGTGATGGCATGGTTTTCATTAATTATCCGGTGGGAGCGGCACGTGCCGGTAGGGGTTGTGATGCGTCACGTGACTGGGACGCATTGAGTTTGGAGGTAGTGGGATACTCCTCGTGGGGAGGAGAGCCTGCGAGCTGGTGATGTCCGTGACTTCCTGTGGAGCAGGCAGCAAGGCTAACTGTCACGTGAGTAGTTTTACCATTGCCTGTAGGTGTTGTAGCTGGCTGCGAGGATGCGTCGGTGCTGCAAAGGGGACTTGCTCATAGGGGGCTGCTGGAGTCTTGCCGCCTTGGGTCAGTATTAGTGCGTTAAAGGCTTAAAATGCGTGGGGCTAAACTGGGGGCTCATCAACGGCATTGAGGCTCTTGGAGTAGAAGGCCATGGGGTGCCACTTCTTGTCATCCGGAGACTGCTGGGAAAGGACCACGCCAGTTGCGAAGTCGGAGCTGTTGGCCTCGATGTGGAAAGAGTGGTCGTCGTCGGGGAAGATGAGGACAGGCTTGGAGATGACGGCAGATTTGAGGGTGTCAAAGGCACCTTGCTTGGCAGCTCCCCAGGTCCATCCTGCATCCTTTCCGGTGAGGTCAAACAGCGGCCACGTGTGATGGGAGAAATCCTGGATGAACCACCGATAGAAGTTGGTGAACCCCAGGAAGGCCTGTACCTCCTTCTTGTTCCGGGGCTCCGGCCACTGGATGATACCGGCCACCTTTATGGGGTCCATCTCTGCCATACCATGAGAGATGATCAGCCCAAGGTACTCGATATGGGTCTGCTCAAACTCACATTTCTCTGACTTGAGGTAGAGTTGGTGTAGGCAGAGATAATCCAGGATGATTTGGGTGATGTGGCGATGTTCCTCTAGGATTTTAGTGTATATGAGGATATCATCAAGGTATATGCACACCATGCCATTGGCAATCAGGTCCCAGAAGATGTCGTTCATCATTGTTTGGAAGGTGGCTAGACTGTTTGTGAGTCCAAAGAACTCATCAAAGGCTCAAACAGTCCATGGTTGGTCCAAAACGCTCCCTTCCACTCATCCCCTTCCTGGATGCGCATGTTGTTGTAGCCCCATTGGATGTCTAACTTGGTGAAGTAGTGCGCACCCCAGAGGTTGTTGATGAGCTCAGAGATGAGTGGGAGAGGGTAGCAGTTCTTGACAGTCATTGCGTTGAGCACATGATAGTCCTGGACCAACCAGAGGGAGCCATCCTTCTTCTTGATGAAGAACACCAGCAAAGCTATCAGAGATTTTGAGGGTTGGATATGTCCTGACTCAAGATTCTCCTGGAGAAAGGCGTCTAACTTGTCCTGCTCTTTGGGTGCGAGCAGGTAGACCTTGCAGTTAGCGGGCTTTGCATTGGGCATCAGCTCAACAGCATGGTCCTATTGCTTGCGTTCCAGGAGAGAGTCAAACAAGGCCTTAGAAAAGATGTCCTCAAAGTTGTGTAGGTAGTTGGGGACTGCATCTTGGAAGGCCTGGGGTTGAGCATTCATCGTGAAGGCCTGGGCCAGCCGTTGAGAAGTGGTCTGGCTGGCCCAGATCTCCTCTGGTGAGGGAGGAGTCTGTAAAGTTGTTGTGTAGATGTGGTCTCCTACCTTGATGGTGTTGTCTAGCTGTTCCAGGTCTTGGGTGAGTCAGAACTCCCCTTCACATCCCTCTTCCTGTCTGGAGTCTCCTCCACCATGCCTGTTGTCTTCATAGAGGGCCTCTCTATGAGGGAACACCAAAGGCGGGGGGTCCAGCAGGTCAAGATCCGTGAAGGGGAGGTGTCCTACTCAACATGCCTGGACAGCTGCACATTCCTGCATAGTGGTGCGCTGCTCCTTTTTCAATTCCTCCATGCAAGTGGTGCAGCATCAAGGGTATCGGCTCATCCTTACCTCTCCCTTGGTCCAGTCAATCTCTGGGTTGTGCTCCCAAAGCCAGGTGAGGCCAAGGATCATGTCTTGCTTTCCTAGGCTAGTAACTGCAAAGGTGGCTTGCTCCACATGCGACTGGTAGCAGAAGACAAGATCCACTAGAAGAGATTGGGTAGTGAGTTGGTAGCATTCTACATAGTCCATGTCCACAAAGAGGCCGGTCGCTCCAGAGTCTAGGAGTGCGATGATGCTGCGGACTTGCTGGGTGTCTGTGGTCTTCACTTCAATGTTGAGCCGGAGTGAGTTGGCGGACAGAGTGGAGGCCACCATGTAGCGACATGGGAGTTGGCGCTCCTAGGCAAGGACTCGGGGCCTTGTTGGGGCTGGGGTTTTGGGTACATTGGAGGGTATGCTTACAATAGTTGGAACAGGGGAGTCAGCAGAAGCTATATTTACCTCCTCTACTGACAGGCATGCGAACCAATTAGCACTAGGTAATGGGGGTGTACTAGTCACCCATTGCTCCTTTAAAAATCCTCCTCCGGTACCTCCACTTCAGCTGGGTTACTCAGCGCTTCCTCCTTGCAATTGTCCGAGGTGGCGGCATCAGGTGATGGAACACCCGCAGAGTCCTGTGCTGCAAGGAGCTGCAAAAGGAGCTCCTCCTGTTCTTCGGGGGCAAAGAAACAAACCTTGAGGCCTAGCGGACAGCGTTGGGCAAAGTGGCTGGGGGCCCTGCAACATCAGCACAGGAGCGGGAGGGTGGCGCATTGGTGAGAGGCGTTGACGTCCATTGGCACTCCTGGGAGTAGTGCGGGGCAGACCAGAGGGCCCACTGGAGGGCCCACCGGCAGTAGTTCTGTCATTGGAAAAGCATGGAAATGTTGGGCAGGGATTGGAGGATGAGTGGCGGGGGCAGGGGCCACAGCTTGGCAGAGGTTGTGCCTGAGCTCCATCAGCTGCCACTGATTCCAGGCCACTCGATACCAGGAGTCCACCTGATTGTCCACTGGCCTCCCTTCTGCCAGGTTGTCAATGCAGTCCATCAGGACAGCATGCAGACCCTCTCGGAAGATGAGGCAGAGTTGCAGGCCATCAGGGTAGTTAGCCTGCTCCACAAGGGCCCAGAACAAGTCGATGTACTTGTCCAGAGACCACCTGCCTTGTCCATACTGGTCCTTGTCTTGGAGGGCCAGTGTGGTGGTCTTGGCGGGGTTCCAGGGGAAGAACTTGTCCCAAAACTCCTGTACAAAGGTGTCCCAGTTTGCAAAACTGGCGACTCCCCCAGGACGTCGGAAGACCCTCATTGCATAAGTGGCGGCTCATCCAGACTTTATGTAGGACAGGACCCATGCAATCTTCAGCTTGTCTGATAGGAAATCGTTGCCACAGAGCTGGATGTAGGTGGCACAAAACTGGAGGAAGCGTTTCCTAGATGTGCGGTCACCATTGTACACGTTGGGAAGTGCTGGGCAGGGAATGTTAGCATGCCCTAGTGCCGGCAGGGCTGTTCTCATTGTGGAAAAGCACAGAGTTGGCGTTGGAGAGGGAGGGGGTGCAGCAGAAGCTGCAGGAAAGCGCTCAAGGAGTGCCTGGAGGGAGTCAGAGATGGTGTCAGGGTTTGGCGGAGGGCAGAGAGTTCGGAGGTGTGATGGGACAAGGAGGTTTGGGTGATTTGCACCTGTGCTTCTAGTTGAAGCAAGCGACTCCAAGCTTTGTCCTGTGGGGTATCCATGGCTGGATCCAAAGGGGCTAGCTGAGACATAGAAACAGAGAGGCTTAAGACTGGTGAGGAGGTGACAGATAGAGGCGTAGAATACTAGGCAAGCTAAAAGGGGCCTCCAGACCAGAATTAGAAGACTTGTTCTGCTGTAAGAGTGATCTTTGGAAGTTGCAGCTAATCACACAACTGGCAAAGAGGAATCCAAAGTGTATTAGGAGCCAGTACAGTACAACAGAAGTATAACTAATCACCTGACAAAGGGGAATCCAAAGAGAACAAGTCTGAGGATCCCCAGAGCCAGGCATCCAAAAATAATCCTGAAGGTCATGTGACCAGCTTATGTACACATTGGGTGGAACAAACGCTGGCATGCACACGTGCACGCATGGGGCTGCACTTGAAAGGGGATGTGTGCACACGTGTGCGTAGGACTGCGCTGGAAAAGAGGCATCCCCTGACATTGGCCCCCCAAGACCACTCCCCTCACAGCAACCACAAGCTCCAAAAACGAGTCAATGGACACCTTGCCAAAGTCAACAGAGCTATGTGCAACCTAACAGCAAGTAGTGAGCTGCTGACCCTGCCTACAACAAAGACCACCTGGATTAGAGGTATCTCAGTGCTGGCCCAAGGAACATATCTGCTGGAATTTGACGCAGCAGAATCTGCTGAACAGTTCCAGAACTACGCCCAGGACCTGGATTGGGAGCTGGCTATGGCCAACTTTGAGTCCACAGCTAGGGTTGTAAATAAAGTGCACAACCTAATTGTATGCTTCATTCTCTGCAAGGGTAAATTGGCCCCTCCAGCCCAATGGACCTAAATGCCTTCAAAAACAACAACAACCTCCCAGTGGGATCAGTCACAGCAGCATCTTGGCTTTAAAAAGCTGAGAACAGGTTAGCGTCACAGATGCTGGCTTCCATCAAAATGTTGTGTAGAACCGCTGATGCTGCTAACATCCTCCTACATGAACACATCTTCATAGTGGGACACCGGGTAGTTATCCAGAAGGACTTTAAGGAACCCATGCACTGCAACAAATGCCATGAATTTGGACATCTTAGAGCTAAGTGCCCCAACCCTGCCCATTGTGCCCATCAGGTTCAGGACTGCCCAAGAAACTCCTGGGCCAGATGTGCCTCCTGTGGCAACAACTTCTCACATGCAAGCTCTTCCAGGAACTGTCCAGAATTTGTGAGACAATGCAGTGACCTCAATGCCCGCTACCCCAAAAATAGCATGCTCTACTTCCTGACTGGGGACCCAACTACCTGGGTGCTGTTCTCCAAGAAGAGCTCTACCTCCCCACCCAATGCAACACTGGCATTGGTACGCAAGCCGTCAGTGGCTCTGACACCCAGCATCCGATACCAGGCCTCCTTGCTAGACTTTGTTTGCTCAGATGCCTGAGCACCCCAGACCCCTAGCCCTTCAGAATGACTCAAGACCACAGAGCCCCGTGACGCATAAGAATCTGGCAACAGAACATATGGAAATCTGATGTAGCGCAGGCCACCATGCTCAACTTTGCCAATCTGGATGACTGGGATGTTCTGGCCATACAGGAACTGTTCCTCAACAAGTTGGGCAAGACAAGGGCCTCCTCACGCTGGGTAGTACGTTACCCCCTGACTCACCGCCTTGATGGTAGTGATTGCCCCCATTCCATTCTGCTGATTAATGCTAACATCTCTTCGAACTCTTACTCATTTCTCAAGGTGATGTCTCCTGACATCACTGCCATTGTCTTGTGCGATGTAGTACCGTCTCTTTGTCTCCTTCTTGCAGATCACCTACCGGTGGTCACATTGATTGATTTACCAGTCCGGCGCTCCTTACCCATGCCCTCCAAAGACTTCCGGCAAGTGGACTGGGTTGCATTCAACGACGCTTTCAAGGAGAAGTTGACCCCCCTCTCCCCTGCATGCCACATCCCCTTGGTGGGAGAATTCCATCAGAGGGTAACAGTGCTGACAGCATCTATTCAGGGGGTGATTGAGGATGAGTCTATCATACCCACCTGCTCCCCATGCCCCTTCACCAAACAATGGTAGAGCAAAGAGCTGACAGCTCTCAAGAGGGAGCGGAACCATGCTAATAACCTAGCCTACAGGTTCCATGACATTACAGGTCATCCTGCCAAGGCAGAAGTGGACAGGCTCTCAAAACTCATGGCACAGAAGATCCATGATGCCAAAGCTCAGCACTGGGAAGACTGGCTGGAACACATTGACGCCAGGCAGATTTACACTGCCAATAAATATGTTGTTTGCGAGCCCACTGATTTCTCTTGCGCTAGGGTACCAGAACTTAGGGAGGTTGTTGATGGAGTGGGGTACATGGCAGTTGGGAATGGCAACAAAGCATGTATACTAGCTGAGTCTTTCTTTCCTGCTCCACCCCCCACCCCCACCATCCCACACATAGCATACTCCTGCCCCCTGCTGGATATATGTTTTTTCAATCACAAATGCATTTGCAATGGACTAGCTGGCCTATGGCCCTTTAAGGCACTGGGTCCTGACGGGATCTCAAAGGCTGTTCTCATGAAATGCGCTGACACCCTTGTCCTCCACCTAGCCTACATTTTCCATGTGGTTTTGGAGCTTGATGTATACCATGACAGCTAGTTGACATTGACCACACTCATCATGCGTAAGCTGGGTAAACCAGCGTATGACATGGCTAAAGCCTACCAGCCTATTGGGCTCCTCAATACTATTGGGAAACTCCTGTCTTCTATTGTGGTGGCTGACCTGTCTTTCCTAGCTGAGAAACATGCAATGCTCTCAGCAGGGCAATTTGGCGGCAGGCCTAGGCGCAACATGACTAATACAATGCACTCAGTGGTTAGCAAGATCAAGGATGCCTAGCAAGCAAACAAAGTTGCCTCTGCGCTCTTCCTAGATGTTCAGGGAGCCTTTCCAAACACTGGCCATGAGCGTCTGCTCCACAACATGCAGGAACGTGTGGTCCCAGGATGCTACCTCTGGTTAATCTGGAGAATGCTTACAGGCTGCACCACTAGGCTCAAGTTTGATGACTTTGTCTTGGAACCTCTCGACATCTTGACAGGCACCACACAGGGCTGCCTGCTCTCAATGATCCTGTACACCTTTTACAATGCACCATTCATACTGACGGCCACACCAGCAGCTAAATCTGAATTTTTGTTTGGATTTGTTAATGACTTGATGTTCCTAGCAGTGGCAGAAACCCTGGAGAGAACTCACGACATACTTGCTGACATGATGCAGCAAGCAGACAGGGGCTTTGACTGGTCCACCTCACACAGTTCACTCTTTGAGCTTTTGAAGCTCGCGCTCATGGACTTCCCAAGAACACCACAACGTAAAGCGGCTGGGGGTCTTGTTCTATGCCGATCCAATCCCGATGGCTCAATGTCATCCCAGGTTGTGCTCCTGGTTGAGACATACAAATACTTGGGTGTCATCTTTGACCCCAAGTTATGATGGAATGCGCATGCCTAGCACATGGCAGCCAAGGCGGCATGGTGGACTCTGCAGGTGGCAAGGCTCTCTAGACCCTCCAAGGGGATGCCAGCACACCAAGTGCAGCAGCTCTATAACATGGTAGTGGTCCTCGCAATCACTTATGTGGCAGATGTTTGGTTCACTATGGTCCATGACTCCCCCTCCAGGACAAAGAGACTCAGATCTGTTGCAGCTACCAAAAAGCTGGCTCCTTCTCAGAGACAAGCAGCAAAGTTAATCTCAGGTGCCTTGAGCACCACGGCAGGCAACGTCTTAGACCTCCACGCTGATGAGCCCCCAGTTTGGCCCAGCGCATTTTAAGCCTTTAATGCACTAGTACTGACCCAAGGCGGCAAGACCCCAGCAGCCCCCTATGAGCAAGTCCCCCACGCAGCACTGACGCATCCTTGCAGCCAACTACAACATCTACAGGCAACGGTAAAACTACGCACGTGACAGTCAGCCTTGCCGCCTGCTCCACGGAAGTCACGGACATCACCAGCTCGCAGGCTCTCCTCTCCACAGGGAGCACTCCATTACCTCCAAACTTGACGTGTCCTGGTCACGTGACGCATCATGACCCCTACCTGCACATGCTGCCCCCACCGGGATGATTAATGAAAACCATGCCATCACCTCTGCATACAGGCTCCACACTCTGCCGGCACTCCCCGCCGGCATCGGCAGATCACCGCCGGCGTGGCCTTCCTCTTTGAGTCAGAATATGCCCATATTTGACTCAATGATAACAGATGATCAACAGCTGGCACTTTCAGTCACCACCGCCACACGCCACATTACAATTTAGCGCCCACCCTTGTCAAGACTTTGATTGATGCCCTGCATGTTATGTGGCGGCACACCCAAGCTAACCGCCCGCATGACGCTCCCTGAGTATCATTTACCTTCTTTATAGTCTTATTAGCAGACCTTTCACTTACATTTCATTAGCGGCAACTATTAGAGTTATTGCCGACCCTTCACCAAGTTGCCGCCGTTACTTACTATAAATACCTTACCATTTGCCAGTAGAGAATCATCGAATTGCACCCAGCACCTTCACACCAAAGTCCAGATCTCTAAGAGCTCACTCGAGGCGCTAAGCAATTAGCGACTCTGCCTTTCTCCATCTCTGACAAAGGTTCTCTGTGCGGCCTTCATTCCATGTCTTGAACAGTACTATACGAGTACACTTTTGTCGTTAGCACCAACGCTTGCCACCTCTTAGCACTGACAGTAAAGATTCAAAGCTTCATAAGCTTATTATGCATCATCTCCCGTACTTCTTGACCTCTTACCGCCTGCCATCAACCGACGGCAACATCCTTGCTGCCTTACACCACACTCTAGGATCGAGTAACTGGGACCTGCCCAGGACTTTCTCTACACTTCGCGAGCCCAACGCAAAACAAGGCTAAGTGCAGCTTACTAAGACAGCATTTAGCTAAATTTTGGGCGCATCAATGCTAACCTACTCCCTATAGACCTTCTTTTCTCAAAGGTACTGTTTCATGCAGCAGTGCGCCTCTCATCTCTTCCTGCATCCTACTCGCTCTACGCTACTGTTTGCAGGGCTGCAAAATGCTTTGTTGCCAAGCACAGGTCCCCACTACACTACTTGTTCTGCACAACTAGGGTTGTCCCAGACTGAATTGAAACAGTGGATGCTGTATACAGGTGCCCCAACTATCTCCTCTCTTTCTTGCACTACATTGCAGACAACAAGGAGGATGCCCTGGCATCAGCTGCCACAATGCTCCAGACAATCCCAGCAGCCATATACTGCAACAGCTCTGGATATGAAGGGGGCATTGGGGCCTTGGCAGTCCTCTTTGTTAACAGCAGGGAGCAGCGGTCAGCATGCTACCACCTCAGGCCAGACACCAAATACATGGTCTATGAGGCAGAGATAATGAGTATATTCCTTGCCATCTACCTACTCACTGAACTAGGCTGGAGACTCCTGGCCATAGCCATCATTGGCAGTGACAGCCAAGCCTCCATCAAAGTGCTCCTCAACCAATGCCCCCATCCTGGCTACTACCTCCTCAATAAGGTCCATGCAACTGCTGAGCTGCTCCACATAAAGCAGGACTGTCTGCTTAGAGCCCAAGAGCAAAAGGCCACGCTGCATAGCAGCACTAGTTGGACAGATTGCCGTAGTAAGGTAATCAATTTGCAGATCTACCGGACCCCAAGACACGTCAACTTTGCACCCAATGAGTGTGCTGACTGCCTTGCAAAGAAGGCAGCCAGCGGTTTCTCCAGCGCATCAAAGCTACTCCTGCCAGCCCTTTGGCAGAAGCCCCTACCTGCAAGCATTATGGCATCAAGGCAAACCACACTTGCGACTCTCCAGGCTACTTGGAAACATAGATGGAAGACTTTACCCAGATACCTGCAGAACTACATGATAGACCAATCACTCCCCTCCAAATGCTACATGAACCTAACCAAAGTGCTCGACTGCAGCCACTTGGCTCTCTTCACTCAACTGCATACAGGCCACATAGCGCTCAACCACCATCTATTCCACATATAGCGGTCAGAAACACAGGTCTGCCAGCACTGCGGAGGCATTACGGTCAAATTTGTCTGGCATGTACTGCTCATTTGCCCCCATTACCACTATTAGAGGCACATGCACCTGCACCAAGCACTCCACTGTAAAGCTGAGTTCCTGTCTTACCTCTTCTCTGCTGCAGATGCCTTGAAACACCTTTTTAGATTCATCCACGCCATGAAATGCTTCCCCCCACCCTCTGGGGCCAAACCCTGAACATTCGTCATTTTATACCTCTACCTACACTCATTTAATATTGGCACCAGTCTGTTCCCCTCCCAACCTTCTACATTACTCTCTTCCCCGTGGGTAGGGCCAGCAACTGCGCTACTTGACCCTCTCCACTGCCCACCTCTGCAGGTGGCTCTTGTTGCTGCCAGACACACTGCATGCTAATGTACTACATACCGCAAAGCTATGGTCTTTGGGAGGGGGGAGAGGTCAAAAACGGTGACAAAAAGCCAGCCTGCTCATTCTCCACATAGCAGGGGGGTGTGGACTTCCTTGGCCCTCATAGCTTAGTTAGACTCTGTAGTACCGTGTACCATAGCACTGTGTACCCAATACGATAATATTGACCCAAAAAAAAAAAAAAAGTCACATGTAATGGTCACATGTCCAGATCACCTGTTTGGGTTATATGTCTGGATTACATGTTTAAATCACCTGCTAAGGTCACATGTCTAAGTTTTATGTGCAGCTAAGTCTAAAAAGAGAGAGTAAATGATGGCTTGTTAATTGTTGTAAATGCATTTTTTCAGAGAAAAATAAGTGTTTTTGAAGGCCTCTGCACAGCAAGCCTATCATACCATGATCTTCCATATTAGTCAGAAACTAACAGCTTTGCAAGTGAGACCAATAGCCATTTCCAGCTCAACACCATTGTCTTGGCAAATGCCAAGTCAAGAACAGTAGAGCTTAAGGTCTCATTTTTTCTCAGCATTATAATGCAATGGTCTTGCCCTTTTTCCCCCATGCAATGGTTTTGATTACCATCACTATCCTCATTGCTCAGGCAAGCATTTTTTGGACACTCCATACTGCAGTTTATAGTTGTCATACTTTTTCTGCTGAACAGAAAATCTTATTCACTAATCCACTTAAGTATGTTGCATTAGCACTCTGCTTCTCTCAAAAAGAGCATGTTCTCCTCTTACTCTGTTCAATAAGCTCCAAGCTTATCAGCACATAGCAGAATACTCATCAAGTTTTGTTCTTTCCAAAAACCTCATTTATCTTTCATAGTTGTACTTTTTTCTTCACAAAAAAACTTCTATTCATTACTTCATTATCAAACCATTCCTTTATGCCACAAAATGCTGAAAGTTCTCAAACTCTTGATACCTGGCCTCAATCTGAGCACTCTGAATTTGAAACAAGAAGTCACAAAGCTGAGGCTGTTATCAAGAATATCTGCTCTGGCAGCAAAACATGTGATAAACTCATTGATGATGCTGTTGAAAGAAAGATATCTGTTGCTGAGTTTGTTCAGGTGCTTAAAGCTCTTGAACTTAATGCTGCTGAGGCACTGTCAAGAAAATCCTCTCTCCATTCCTTTTCTTCTCAAGTTCATTCATTATTACTACTTTTACTTACTTACTCCATTATGCTAGCCTGAGTTCCAATGACTGCTTATGTCAGCATCTGACAGGTCAACCCTAGCACAGCTACACTTATCACAGTCAGGTGACTGACTGCATGATTCTTTTTGGGCTCCTGGCTCAGAAGAATCCTTAGACTTATTCTCTTTGGATTTCTCTCTGTCAGGTGATTAGCTACATTCTGTTGTATTGTAATGGGTTCTAATATACTTTGGGTTTCCCTCTGCCAGTTGTGTAATTAGTCGCAACTTTCAGAGGTCACTCTTACAGGCAGAACAAGTCTTCTAATTCTGGTCCACAGCACACCTGGATATTCTGTGCCCCTATTTGCCACCTCCCCACTAGACTTAAGCCCTGGTGCTCTATGTTCCTGCTCACCCCTTCAGACCCCTCTGCTGAGGCCTTAGCTCTGTAGGACAACACCTGGAGTTGCTTGCTTCAACTGAAAGCACAGATGCAATTTACACAGACCTCCCTCACCCTCCACACCACCAAACTCACCACCCTCTGCCAAACTACCAAAGCCATTTCAGATTCACTCCAGACACTCCTTGAACATCTTCCTGCAGCTTCCACTGCACCACCTTCTCCAATGCTGCTCTCAAGATTTCCTGTCTCAAGAACAGCCTCTCCAGCACAGAGATGTGCCAATGTTCCCTGCCTAGCACTCTTCAATGCATATGATAGTGACTATGCATCTAGAGAGCATTTTCTCTAATCTTGCATTACTTATATTCAGCTCTGCAGAGATAACTTTCTCTCTAACAAGCTGAAGATTATGTGAGTCCTGTCCTATATGAAGTCCAAATGAGTGGCTATTATACAATGAAGATCTTCTAATGCTCCCAAAGTGTCAGCAGATTTACAGACTGGACTGAGTTCAAGCAAGAGTTCTGAAATGAGTTCTTCTCCTAAAACCCTGCCAAGACTGCTGCACTAGTCCTTTGAGACTGGAACCAATATGAACAAGGCAAGCAGTCTCTGGATGAGTATATTGATGCATTCTGAGCTTTAGTGGAGCAGGCTGAGTACCCCAATGGCCTCCAATTTTGCCTGACATTCTGGGAAGGTCTGCATCCAACCTTTATGGAGTGCATAGACATCTTGTATAAATACTTACTTTTTCTGTTAGTAGCATCATTGAATAAGACCCCTTTGATCACCCTATACTTTCAATTTCTTTTGGCACATCCTAAATAAGTCACCAACATTTCTTTTGCTGTGTTCTTGCCACAATTACCTTCTAAGTGCTATTTTTTTGCTGCTACACTTGCCGACTCTCTTGATTACTATGTTACATCACCATCATTGGTGCTCTCAGTACTATATGCACCTTTGCACCTATGGAAAAGCATACACATTTGAAAATCACTAAGTGACAGTTTACATATTAAACACAAAAATAGTAAATCATCTCTTCTTGTTACTGCATATCTGTGTTAGCACATCCCTCTCTTACCACCCTCTTAGCACATTTGTATTAGTGCACCTCTCCAATACTGCCCCTCTGTTACCGCAACTTCAGTACCTATTGGTGTGTTCTCTGAGACTCTGCCTGGATTCCTTGTAACTTAGCATGCCCAATGCAAATTCAGATCAAGTATCTGTAATCGTAACAGTACTGACCCACTTTTGGGCATCATCACTGCTGCTTGCTACTCTTGTAGTAGCACAGCTTATATGCCCAGCCTTATCCCCTGGAGCTCTGATAGATGTGGACAGGTCCTAACAGTAATCTGCCCTCCTGCTCCTATGCTGGTGTTGCAGCGCACCTGGCCACTTTGCATGGAGGTGCCTCCTTGGACTCAAAGTACATTACCTCATCCTAGAGAAACAGGAGGAGTTGCTCCTGCAGCTCCTAACAGCCTGCAATGCAGTGGGAGTCCCATTCTCTGATGTGGCCATTTTAGAAGAGTGCATAGAGACAAAACTAGAGGGATGTGATAGAACAGGAATGACAAAAGAGGGTTTTTAGAGAGGCAATGGGTGAATAGTATGCCCCTGTTGCCTAGTGCAAATTAGTTTGCTTGTCTGTTAGTAGATGTGATTAATACAGTTCCTGTTGACAGCTCTACACCTGCCATTATAAGCACTTCCTCTGACATACTCTTTCTCCCCAAGATGACTACCCTGCTTGCCCTTGCTCCTCCTCAATCATGACCTTGACTTCTAGCTTAGGAGCAATGCCTTCCATGCTGCTATGTGATAGCTCAACTCTCTCCACAAATTTGCTCCAGTTAAATAGAGATCACAAATACATAGCAAGTCCAGAATATCACCACCCTTTTCAACTCTGGAGCAACAGAGCTATAAGAGTGATGATGTGCTCAAAATTTAGCTAATTGCTTTCTTAGTAAGCTGCACTTAGCCTTGTTTTGTATTGGGCTTGCAAAGTGCAGAGGAAGTCCTGGGCAGGTCCCAGTTACTTGGTCCTAAAGTATAGTGTTGAGTTGGAAAGATGTTGCCACCAATGGTGGCAGGTGGTAAGAAGTTGGGAGGAACAGTAAATAGTACGTGATAAGCTTACAAAGCTTCTAATACCTTGCTGCTGATGTTAAGCACATATGTCAAGAGCATGAGGCAGCAAGCATTGGTGCCAGATGTCATGACCTGCATGCCCCCAGCGCCCCTCTTCCAGAACTCTGACCTTCCTCAGGACCATTCCCAGCACTCCCAATGCCCAGCAACTATGCCCTCCCTCACACACCCTACTCATAGCACACTGCTATCATGCATCTCTCCAAGCTATCACACATTATCCCAGGCCATCATGCATCTCTCCAGGACATCACGCATCACTCCAGAGCATCATGAAGGCCTCCTAACCATTATATGAATTACTCAAACCTCATACAGGTTACTCAGCCACACATTATGCCAATTGTTGGATGCTCAAACTGCTGTCAATCTCATGGCCTGCCCACATGATCTCCTTAATATAGCTGCACTCCCTCCTGCCACTACTCATAGAATTCTGGGATCTGCTCTGGAACTCTTCTTAGACAGTACCTCTTCCTGTTCATAGTACATAAAGGCCATAGGTAGCTTCCATGTACTTTAGTCTCAATATTAACAATAACAACTCATGTCTCTGCTCTTCTAAAATCTCTGTTTGATTTCCTTTTCATGCTTGCTTCAATATCCTTCATGCTTGCCTTGGTCTCTTATTCTGGCACACACATCATCAACTGGCATGCATTATACTCTATCAATTCTGTTTTGTCTTGTTACTGGAACCCCTCCATTGACTCGACTCCCCACCCTCAGCTCAACTCCTGGAGCAAGTTCTTTAACCCCAGAACTTACTCCTCTCACTGTTTTGTGCCCTGGAACTCCTTCCAGAGCTCTCGATGCCACATCTATGTAATTCAGCACTTGCTTGTGCCTCATAAGGTTGTTGCTTACTAGGAAAGGTCCCTGGATCAACAAAACCTGGCACCAGCAATAAGAGTGTACCCATACAGTACTATTAAGATATAGAGCAAAGAAGGTGCTAAAAGCTTTAACGCAAACAAAGTGAAGCAAGACTGCTAATTGCTTAGCACCTCAAGTGGATTTAGAGATCTGAACTGTGGGGCAAAAGGTGCTTGGTGCAATTGAATGCTTTTTTACTAACAAAAAAGTAGAGTATTTATAGTAAGTGAAGGTAGCAACTTAGTGAAGGGTCAGCAACAACTCTAATAGTTGCCGCTAATGAAAATGTAAGTAAAGGTCCATTAATGATACTATAAGGAAGGTAAATGCTACTTGGGGATAGTCATGCAAGTGGCTATCTAAGGCATGCCACCAGGTAACATGCAAGATGTCAATCTTGTGACAAAGTCATGGCAAAGGTGGGTGCTAAATTGTAATGTGGCATGTGGGGGCAGTAACAGAAAGTGCCAGATGTTAGTCAGCTGTCATCATTAAGTCAAAAACAGGCATAGTTGGAATCAGACTCAAAAAGGAAAGCAAGGCTGGCAGTGATCTGCTAATGGCAGTAGCAACTACCAGCAGAGTGTGGAGGCAAGATGTGAGGGTGGTGGTGTGATGTCTATCAAACATCAAGGTTTGACAAGGGACAGTATGTGCAGATAGGAGGCATGATGCATCATGTGATCAAGACACATTGAGTTTGGACCTAATAGAAGTGCACCTCATGGAGAAGAGAGCCAGTGAGCTGGTAGTGCCCATGACCTGCTGTGAAGCGGGCAGCAAGGCCAGCTGGCATGTAGGTATCATTTCATGATTTGTAGGTGTCATACTTGGATGCAAGGATATAGTGGTACTGAATAGGAGCTTGTTCATAGCAGAGTGCTGGAGTCTTGCCACCTTGGCCTAGTGCTAAATAGTGCAAAAAAGGCTTAAAATGCGTTGAGCCAAACCAGGGGCTCATCAGGGACAGGAGGAAAATCCAAAGTATATTAAAGCCTATTACAATACAACAGAATGTAGCTGATCACTTGGCAGAGAAAAATCTAAAGAGAACAAGTCAAAGAATTTCCCCAAGCTAGGAGCTTAAAAATAATCATGCAGTCAGTCACCTGACCATAATAAGTGTGGCTGTGCTTAGGTTGACCTATCAGATGCTGACATAAGCAGCTGTTAGAACCAAGGCTAACATAAGCAGCCATTGGAACTTGGGCTGGCATACTGAAGTAAGTAAGTAAAGGTAGTAATAGTGAATAAACTTGAGAAGAAAAGGAATAGAAAGAAGAATCCCCTTACAAGGGCTATTTCTGGACTCTGACTAGGTGGAGTGTCACCAACTCACCATGCAACCCCTCCTGTTCCTGATCCCCATGTACAATGTTGATGGCACTTTAAATAAGGCTGGCTCCATCTGTGCTGTAATGAACTTGGTCCTCCATTACAAGTTCCACTCCAAGCATACTATCTTCATGGTCACTAGTCTAGAGAAGCAGAAGATGATTCTTGGCTTCCTCTGGCTCTGAGAGCACAACTCAGAGATCGACTAGGCCAAAGGAGAGGTAAGCATGAGTTAGTGCCATCAATACTATGCCACTTGTGCCATGGAGTCAAAGAAGGAGTGGCTCACTGTGAAATAGGAACATGCTGCTATTTGAGCTTGTCAACTAGGCTATTTTCCCTTTGTGGACTTGGACTTCCTGGACCCCCCACTCCTGGTGTTTCCTTATAGAGAGGCCCTCTACAAGGATGACAGACACTGTGGAAGGTATTCCACACAGAAAAAAGCCCATGAAGGAGAGTTCTGACTTGCCCAGGACCCGAAGCAGCCAGATGATACCATTGAGGTAGGAGACCACATCTATGCTACTGCACTGTGGACACCACCATCCTCTGAAGAGATCCAGGCTAGCCAGACCACCTCCCAGCAACTAGCCCAGGCCTTCACAGCAAATGCTCCTATACAGGCCTTTCAAGATGTGGTCCCAGGCTATCTGCACAACTTTAAGAACATCTTCTCCAAGGCTTTGTTCAACTCCCTTCCAGAGTGTAAGCAGTGGGACCACACTATTGAGCTGATGCCCAATGCCACCCTTGCTAGCTGTAAGGTCTATCTGCTTGCTCCAAAGGAGCAGGACAAGCTAGACACATTTCTCTAGGAGAACCTCAAGTCTAGCCACATATGCCTCTCCAAGTCTCTAATGGCCTCACCAGTGTTCTTTATCAAGAAGAATGATGGCTCTTTCCAACTAGTCCAGAACTATTGCCTGCTCAATACAATGACCATCAAGAACTGCTACTGCCTTCTCCTCATCCCCAAGCTCATGAACCTCCAGGGTGCACACTACTTCACAAAGTTGGATGTCTGGTGGGGCTACAACAACATGCATATCTAGGAGGAAGATGAGTAGAAGGGAGCGTTCTGGACTAACTGTGGGTTGTTTGAGTCATTTATCATGTTTTTTGAGCTTACAAGCAGTCTGGCCACCTTTCAAACAATAACGAACAACATCTTCCAGGACCTGATCATGGAGGGCATAGTATGCATATACCTCAACAACATCCTCATTTATACTAAGACCCTAGAGAAACACTGTTGTATTACCTGCATTGTTGGTGAGCCCCCAGTTTGGCTCAATGCATTTTAAGCCTTTTACGCACTATTTAGCACTAGGCTAAGGCAGCAAGACTCCAGCACTTCCTTACAGACAAATCCCCCATTGAGCAACATTAAGTTCTTGCAGCCAAGTATGACACCTATGAGCCACAGTAAGATACTTATGAGCCAGCTAGCTTTGCTGCCTGCTCCATGGCAAGTTATAGGCACCACCGGCTCACTGGCTCCCACCAAACTTGATGCATCTTGATCATGTGATGCATCATGCCCTCTATCTGCACATGCTGCCCCTTGTCAAAACTTGATGTCTGATGAATGTCATGCCACCACCCTTGCATCTCGCCTCCACACTCTGCTGGTAGTTGCCACTGCCCTTAGCAGATCACTGCTGGCCTTGCTTTCCTCTTTGAGTCTGATTCCAAATATGCCTGTTTTTGACTTAATGATGACATCTGACTAACAGCTGGCATTTTCTGTTACTACTCCCACATGCTATATTACAATTTAGTCCTCACCTTTGCTATGACCCTGTAAGAGTGACCTTTGGAAGTTGTGGCTAGTCACACAACTGGCAGAGGAGAATCCAAAGTATATTAGAAGATAAATATAACAAGGATAGTAAGTAGTTGATCACCTGGCAGAGGGGAATCCAAAGAGAATAAGTCTAAGATTTCCCAGAGCCAAGGGTGCAAAAATAGTGTTAAAGTTATGTGGCCTGATTATGTAAGCATCTGCTGGGGCAAGCACTTTGTCAGCAGCTGCTTGGACAAATGCTTATAAAGCACACAGCCACCAGCCAACCTGGACTAAAGGTAAGTAAATCAATAGAATAAATGTAAGTGTGGAGACACTGGAAAGAAGAGATGAGAAAAGGAAAAAGAAAGAGAGAAGGAGAGAAAAGGGAGTGTCTCCTGACAGACCCTGTCACAAGACTGACATCTTGCATGTTACCTGGCAGCATGCCTTAGCTAGCCACCTGCATGACTATTCCTGAGTAGCATTTACCTTCCTTATAGTATCATTAATAGACCATTACTTACATTTTCATTAGCGGCAACTATTAGAGTTGTTGCTGACCCTTCACTAAGTTGCTGCCTTCACTTACTATAAATACTCTACTTTTTTGTTAGTAAAAAAGCATCCAATTGCACCAAGCACCTTTTGCCCCACAGTTCAGATCTCTAAATACACTTGAGCTGCTAAGCAATTAGCAGCCTTGCTTCACTTCGTCTGTGCTAAAGCTCTTAGCGCCTTCTTCACTCTATGTCTTAATAGTACTATATGGGTACACTCTTATTGCCAGCACCTACACTTGCCACCTCACACTCTTGACATATGTGCTTAGAATCAGCAGCTAGATATTAGAAGCTTCATAAGCTTATTATATTCCATCTACCGTTTCTCCCAACTTCTTACCACCTGCCACCATTGATGGCAATGTCTTTCCATCTCAACACCACCCTTTAGGACTGAGTAACTAAAAAACTGCCTGGGACTCCCTCAGCACTTCATAAGCTCAACGCAAAACAAGGCTAAGTGCAGCTTACTAAAAAAGCAATTAGCTAAATTTTGGGCACATCAGTGAGTTTGTAGACCAGATGCGTGAAGCTCAGGAGGAGGCCAAGGCAGCTCTGACTAAGGCAAAGGACGACATGGCCTGGTACTATAATTGAGGATGACTCCTGGCCCCTGCATACAAATCTGGAGATTGTGTGTACTTGGATTCCTCTGACATTACCACTATGTGACCATCCAAAAAGCTGTCTTACCACTAACTTGGACCGTACCTGGTGGAAAGACAAGTGGGCCCCCTGGCCTACCAGCTCTAGTTGCCCCTTGGAATGTGCAAGCTCCACCTGGTCTTCAATGTGATCAAGCTCATCTCTGCTCTAGACGACTCCATACAGGGACAGCAAGCACTACTGCCTCTGCTGCTGGTCCTTGTGGAAGATGGCCTGGAATATGAGGTGGAGAAGATCTTGGACAGCCGTCTCTTCCATTGCAAACTACAATATAAGGTGAAGTGGAAGGGCTATGATATCAAAGACATCTTCTAAGAGCCTGCCAATAGCATTCATGCATCCTCTCTTGTCAGAGAGTTTCACCATACACATTTGAACACACCATGGGCCATTCAAGGCCTCTACCCCATCTCTCTGACTGACCTGGCCCTCCAAGTTCTGTTCTACCCTGCACATTGAGTCACTGCACTCTAAGGAGGGGGTGATGTCAGGGAATTCCCCTCTCCATTCATTTTCTTCTTAAATTCATTCCCTATTACTACTTTTACTTACTTACTCCATTATGCCAGCCCAAGTTTCAACAGCCAATGCCAGCCTTGGTTCCAATGACTGCTTATGTCAGCATCTAACAGGTTGACCCTAGCATAGCCACACTTGTCATGGTCTGACTGCACTATTATTTTCAGGCTCCTGGCTTGGGGAAATCCTTAGACTTGTTCTCTTTGGATTTCTCTCTGTTAGGTGATTAGCTACATTTTGTTGTATTGTAATGAATTCTAATATACTTTGGATTTTCCTTTGCCAGTTGTATGATTAGCCACAACTTCTGGAAATCGCTCTTGCAGGTACAAGATTATGCTGAAGAAGTTATACAGAGGATTGAATGACAAAAAGCAAAGCGAGACAACAAATCATATCTCCTTGAGAGCACTCACTCTATCTTGATCATGATAATAACACTTCAAGAGACTCTTAGGCTCAAGCAGTTGAGGATGTGGCCTAGAAAGCTTTACAGAACAAGTTGGATCTTGTTGTACCTCCATAAGAGTCATCAACATTATTTATGCTCAATCAGCTCACTGATCTGCTAGGAGAAGCAAAAAAGACAATAAAATTATTTTGCCATTTCTCACTTGGCAATGTTGTAGGATCAAGTGGCTAGCAATCCACACATTTCTAAAACTTGGTTCTTGCAGCAAGAGTATGCAAAAAAGAAGGTGGTAGATTCTCTTATCAATTTGGGTCAGTCTCAACCACTTAAAGATCCAATCTCTCAGAACATGTAGAAGCTTGTCATTCTTGACAAATTTGTGGACTTTGAAGAACTCTATGCCACTTTTGATAGAGAGTATGACCATTATAATGAGTTGAAAGATTTTTTAGCTGGTTTCTCTCTTATCAAAAAAGACCATGCATTGGCCAGGAGGCTAGTACACTCCAAGTCTGATTGGACTAGAACATTTGATGCCTGGATAGCAGCACTGCTGCTATTATTTATCCCAACTACCAAAGCAAAATCATTGACTTTTGCCAAACTATTCTAAATGTGGCATCCATTGCTATTCATTATAATGTGGACATTCATAATTGCTATGCTTGCAATCTTTTTCAGGTGGATGATGACCATCAACTACATGTCTCCTTTTAGCTTAGGTCCTCAGTAGAGTATCTAGTTTCTTCAAAAGATAGAGCATGTCCTCCCACCCTACTATGCACAAGAGGGTGGCATCAGTTTGTCAGAATTGGAACTTTGAAATATGCTTGTCAGATCTATGCCCTGGTAACCATCGCTACAATGTTTGTAGCAAATATAATGGATCCCACAAAGCTTGAGATATCAAAGAATGCTTCCAAAAACTTAATCACAGGCAACAACAATACTATGCAGCATTTGGCAACATATAAAAATTATGTATCAGCTGATCAAAGTACTTGATTTCTCAAAACAGCAGGAACAAAAAGATAGTTGGATACATCAGTTATTAATGAGCCCAGATTTTGCAGAGGTTTTGTATAGAATACAGAAGGCTTGTTAGCTCACATTTCACCCTCAGCTCTCAATTCAGAATCAGCTTCTCCTCTCCCATCTCCTCCACAACATCTTCTTAAAAACCCATTATATTGTTGAATCCTCAAAGCATTAAATAATAACATTTGTATAGAAACACCCTTTGATGTTGATAAATTAGAAAACCCTTTATGGGATCATCCAAATCAGGTCTTTGTAAAATTGATCATGGAAAGCTTATACAAAGGTTCTAGCCATTTGATAGTGGAGAAAACTGGTTGATAGATGACAAGGACTCCCTGAAAAATTACTCAGTAGAAGAAGAGGATGCAGAAGTTATTCATGCTTTCCAAGATAAAGAGATCAAGGCAGGTAGATGTTCAAAAACTGATGATGTTGTTGACTTGTTGCCTGGCATAAAGTCATCTCCACTATTTGTTGTTTAGTAGAAGAACAAAGCATAGGTGGTAACTAATCATTCTGCCTCAGGCTTTAACAACAGAATCCCAGAAATTGAAGCTAAAGTTTGATACAATGACATGAGAACATTTAATCAAGCTATGTTCAATGCCAAACAGACTTTTCTGGATACAACCCTGCTTATTTAGAAGTTTGATGCAGCTAATGCATTACTAAACCTCCCAGCTTACCTGTTATAGCAATTATGCCAAGTCATGAAGGTTGATGGCATATGGTACATTATGCATCATCTGTCAGGGGACTACTAGTTCACCACTACTTTTTCACTTCTCAGCCCAGTCCTCTACTCTCTGAACACTTCTCAACCTTGCTCTCAACCCTCCAGTCCTCTACCTACTTGGTTTGAGGGGTAGC
>JAGGAT010000615.1:0-22315 GCA_017657195.1 Termitomyces sp. T70a | reverse complement strand
ATATATATTTTGGAAGTAAAACAACCTCAATCTCAAGTATCTCTCAAGACATCAGTGTGGAGTTGTAGTGGATTTTCTAAGTTTTCAAGAAAGCCCCAGAACTATTAGTATTACTTAAACCAAGTACTACAGTATCAGTAATGTGCAAGAGTCCTGGCAGGTTCCCAGAAGCACGTAAGTAAATTGAAAGTGTTGAGATAAAAGGAAAGATGCTTAGCATGGCTAAGCGCTAGACAAGTCCCATAGTTAGACTTGGCAAGAGTGTACCCATAATTGGTGCCAATAACTTTGTAAGAGGAAAAGAGATAGAGACTGCGGGGATGAACTCATCGGTAGATTCCCTGTTTTTATGTAATAACTATGTACTGTTTATATAGTGCAATGGCGGAAGGCCATTCCGAAACTAATTAAAGTGTTGATAGCTAGAATGTAATTAAAGTCTAGAAAAGTATAGATGTGTGGCGGCAGGGTTGTGGTAATTCAGGGTTAATAGCTAAGGCAAGGTAAATGAGTTAAGGCTGTCCATCACCTGTCATTCCGGCAATGTAACTGTGTCCACACAACTCCAATCTATCCAAAAGCAGCAAGAAGCGGCAAGCAATGGTGGCAAGAGCATGGGAAAGTTGGCAAGAGAAGGTGGCAAGGAATAGTGACAAGGCAGTACAATCAGTAAGTGTCGTGTTATGCGCTGAGCCACGTGAGAGGCTCATCAACGCTGTGGCAGTAGGTTGGGCTAACTGATAAAACATGACATGGTATGGTGACAAAAGAGACGGAGAGTATGGGTAGAGGTCAATTGAGGGAATAAGCCACATTGGATTAGGATAGAAGTAAATGAGAAATCAACTAAGGATTAATGAAAAATAGACCAGACTCAAGATCAGGAATCCGACAAGAGAACCTGGAGGTGACACAATTTGAGTAAGGCTAGCGGAAACAGCACACAGAGAAAGAAGTCAAGAGGAGGCTTCTCAAGAACAAAGAAGTGAAACGATGCTGAAGCTGAGTGAACCAATGGACAACCAAAACACACTGGATTCAGCATAACAAAACGTTGTCGATTTGACCACACAGCAACAACCAGAATACCAGACAAGTGCAGAAACAACAGAGAAAGTGCAATGAATGGATCAAACAGAACCCGGACAAGTAAGAGAATGGCAAAGAGAGAGTTCTAGATGGCAAAATGACCCAACCAAGGAGACGAATAGGAAGACCAGACTGATGGAAATTTGGGCAAAGTGAGGGGGGGTAAAAACCTGAATTCTCTTCCTACTACAAGCCCTTTTATATGTGTTAATGCTAGTGTCTGTATTGACGATATATCCCCAAATTTCTTTCCATTGTCAATTCCTCCCATATTTTGATTTTGACCAGCGGTCAGTCTCATAATCCCCAAACCTTATTTTCCCTTATGCCCAGTATGCCAAGTGAGTTACCCAAACAATCATTCTGATTTCTGTTCTCAACCCCCTATCATCCTCAATGTGTTTGATTTACGTGTCCCGTTCCTTCCTTGAGTCGAAATTATTTTGCATACCAACCAGTTATTTTCACTCTTTCCGTTAGTGGTCCCTCTCCCTCTACTACAATGCCTTCCCAGGAAGCTCCTTTGTGGAGGTTACATCAGGAGAGGGGACCCCCACTATGTCCCAGATAGCCAGGAGCTGCAGGAGAAGCTCCTCCTGTTTCTTGGGGGCCAAGTAGCAAACGTTGAGTCCTAAGAGGCACTTCTGAGCAAAGTGTCCTGGAGCGCCACAATGCCAGCACAGTAGTGGCATTCTCAAGTGTTGCCAGGATGCATCCACATCTATCAGGGCTCCTGGGGGCAGGGTTGGACACAGGAGAGGTGTTGGAAGTGGCAGAGCAGGGATGGAGAATGTTTGGAAATGGGGGAGGGGGGCCTGGAACCTTACCTAGGAGGCAGGGGTAGCAGCTTGTCAGAGATCTTGTTTGAGCTCCATGAGCTGCCACTAGTTCCTGGCCACCTAATACCATGATGCAATGTGGCTGTCAGAAGGGCATCCCTCTGTGAGGTTGTCCATGCATTCCATCAGGGCAGGGTGGAGGCCTTCCTGAAAGGTACTTGGCCTGCTCTACCAAGGCCCAGAATGAGTCGATGTACTCATCTAGGGACCACTTCCCCTGTCCATACTGTTCCCAGTCACAAAGGATCAGCGCTGCAGCTTTGGCAGGGTTCCAGGGAAAGAACTCGTCTTGAAACTCCTGTTCAAACTCAGGCCAGTATCTGAACCCCACAACACTGCCAGGGCATTGGAAAACCCTCATTGTGTAGGTGGCCACCTGTCTGGACTTCATGTAAGACAGGACCCATGCAATCTTCAACTTGTTGGAGAGGAAGTCATTCCTGCAAAGCTGGATGTAGGTGATGCACAATTGGAGGAAGCACTCCCTGGATACACGGTCCCCACTGTTTGTATACAGGAGCACAGGGTGGGGGATATTGGCATGTCTAAGTACCCCTGGGGCCAGCCCCAGGGTGGAGAACCAAGGGATCAGCGGTGGAGAAGCAGTGAAGTGCTTCAGGAGCACCCAGAGGGAGTCAGAAATGGCTTTGATGGTTTGACGGAGGGTGAAGAGTTCAGAAGTGTGGTGGGCTAGGGAAGTCTGGATGAGGTGCACCTGAGTTTCTAGTTGGAGCAAGCAGGTCCAGGCAGTGTCCTGTGGAGCCAGGGCATCCAAGGGAGGATCTGGAGGGGCAGGCTGAGGCATAGAAAACACAGGGGCTTAAGTCTGGTGGAGAGGTGACTAATAGGGACCAGGATTTTTTGGTGAGCTATAGGGGGGCCTCTAGACCAGAGTTAGGAGACTTGTTCTGCTGTAAGGGCAACCTCTGGAGGTTGTGGCTAACCACACAACTGGCAGAGGGGAATCCAAAGTATATTAGAAGGTAAATATAATAAGGATAGTAAGTAGTTAATCACCTGGCAGAGGGGAATCCAAAGAGAACAAGTTTAAGATTCCCCAGAGCCAAGGGTCCAAAAATAGTGTTAAAAGTGGCCCAATGATGTAAGCGGCCACTGGGGCTTGTGCTTTGTCAGCAGCTGCTGGGACGAGCACTTACAAAGCACACAGCCACTAGCTGACCTGGAGTTGGCTGGGGCTTGTGCTTTGTCAGCAGCTGCTGGGACAAGCACTTACAAAGCACACAGCCACCAGCCAACCTGGACTAAAGGTAAGTAAATCAATAGAATAAATGTAAGTGTGGAGACACTGGAAAGAAGAGATGAGAAGGGAAAAAGGAAGAGAGAAGGAGAGAAAAGGGGGTGTCCCCTGACACAAGGTCAGAGACTGCATCTATGCTACTGCTCTATAGGGCCCACCAAATGCTGAGGAGATCCAGACCAGTCAGACTACCTTTCAATGACTAGTCCAGGTCTTTTCTGCAAATATCCTGCCCAAGGCCTTCTAGGATGGAGGTTCCAATCACCTACATGACTTTGAAGAGGTTTTTTCCAAAGCCTCATTTGATTTCCTTCCAGAATGCAAGCAGTGGAACTATTCTATTGAGCTCCTGCTTGGCATGGCCCCTGCCAGCTGCAAGGTCTATTGTTTCATGCCAAAGAAATAGAATGAGCTGGAAATGTTCCTCCAGAAAAAAATCTTGAATTCAGGTGTATCTGCCCCTTCAAAGTTCCCAATGGCCTCATCTGTGATCTTTATCAAGAAGAAGAATGGCTCCCTCTAGTTGGTTTAGGACTACCATATGCTCAATATAATGATTGTCAAGAATTGCTACTCACTCCCTCTAATCTCTGAGCTTACTAACAACCTCTAGGTGCATGCTATTTCACCAAGTTGGATGTCTAATGAGGCTAAAACAATGTGCATATCTAGGAAGGAGACAAGTGAAAGGCAGCATTCCAGACCAACCATAGGCTGTTTGAACCATTATTAATGTTATTCAGCTTTACCAACAGCCTTGCTACTTTCCAGACAATGATGAACAACAAGTTTTGGGATCTGATCATGGATAGTGTAGTGTGTATGTACCTTCATGACATTCTCATATACACCAAGACATTAGAGGAGCATCACTGCATCATCTAAGTTATTCTGGACCATCTCTGCCAGTTTGAACAGACCCAAATTGAGTATCTTGGGCTGGTTATTTCACATGAAATGGCAGAAATGGACCCAGCAAAGGTGGCTAGTGTTACCCAGTGGCTAGAGCCCCAGAATAATGGGGAAGTGCAGGCCTTCTTGAGATTTACCAACTTCTACTAACAGGTTATCCAGGACTTCTCTCACTGCACACATTTGGTATTTGACCTCACTAAAAAGAATGTTCCCTGGCAATAAAACAATGCAGAGCAACAGGCTTTTGACACCCTAAAATCTGCCATCATTTCCAAGCCTGTCCTCATCTTCCTTGATAATGAACATCCTTTCCATGTTAAAGCTGACAGCTCCAACTTTGCAACTAGTGCAGTCCTATCTCAGCAATTCCCAAAAGATAGTAAATGGCACCCTATTGCCTTCTACTCTAAGAGCATTGATGCTGTGGCATGGAACTACAAGATTTATGACAAGGAGATGCTAGTAATCATCCAGTTTTTAGAGGAGTGGCACCACTTCCTGGAAGGTGCTTAGCACAAGTTTAAAGTTTGGATGGACCACAAGAACTTGGAGTACTTCTGGATGGTAAAGAAGCTCAACTGTTGCCAGGCCTAGTGATCTCTCTGCCTCATCAACTTTGACCTTTCTCTGCATATAACATATTGCAGATATTATTATTTCATTATTTGCATACTCACTTTACATATTCTATTATTCTGATTTCTTGTGCAATTACATAAGTAATACTTTTTTGTTCTACACTATGTACAGTAATCTAACTATTGAAATACTTCTATCTTGTATGAGCACTAAGGTTTCCAGATTTCATAACTTTGTTACACTGCACCACAAGCCTGAGAAGAGCATGGAGAAGCTAGATGCTCTGTTCTGATATGTGGACCATGACTCTGGGGTAGGGGACAATAACAACATTGTTCTTCTGCACCCAGAGCTGTTCACTATTTGCACACTGGAAGGAGTATTGAGCTAGGAGATGAAGTCAACATAGAACATTTGCTGGGGCAACTAGGAGGGAGTACATGAGGACTCTATAATAAAGGCTACATTGGCCCTGTGTTTTTGATGACCCTCCAGTGCAAAATCCATATGCATCATTGAGTAGGGCCCTTCCATGGCTGCATCTATAGTCTTGATGTCCTGAAGCTCTAGAGATGCATTGTTGAGCAGCATCATTGCTCCTGTATAGCTGGCTATCCCAGCCACTAGAAGACATTGGAGCTGGTGTCCTGCAACTACTGGTGTCCCCAGATGTTGTGGTATATTGGCACCTACACCAGCACCTGCAACCTGTCTCTTCAGACCAAGCCAAGCCCTGATACCATCTTCTGGTAGGACAACTATATTCTCTTCTAGTACCAGCAGCATGCTGGAGCATAGCTTCCATGGACTTCATCATGGAACTGCTAGACTTTCATGTTCATGGCTATGATATGATCATGGTTATAGTAGACTTCTGCAGTAAGCATGCCCAATTTATTCCTACATACACAACTTGCTCCATGATGGCCACTGCTAACCTGTACCAGAAGAATGTATGAAAACTCCACAGCCTTTAATGCCTACATCTCTGACCGGAATCCTCAGTTTATTACCTAGACAACTTTACTATCTGCTCATGTCAAGCTCCACACCTCCACCACCTACCACCCACAATCTGATAGCCAAATGGAGCATGTCAACCAGGACCTGGACAAGTACTTCTGCCTCTTTTGCAACAAAACAGCAGGATAACTAGGACAAACTACTTCCAACAGCAGAATTTCAGTATAACAATTATGTTCACTCTGCTATGAAAGTCTCTCCATTCTTCCTGCTACAAAGGGAAAAGTTTCTATGCTCAAAGCTAGACAATGGCAACTATAACCTAAATAGGATCAAGAGCATCAAAACTGGACTGTGGGAGTGTTGTGGATAGATGAGACAAAGATTAACAGGATTGGGTCAGATGAAAAGCAGTATGTGTGGAAGCTATGAGAAGGCATTTCAAACCAAACCATTACACCTACTGTGAAACATGGAGGAGAGAATAATCTTATGGTATGGGGCTGTATGGGTTGAAATGGGGTAGAAAAGCTAGTAGAGGTGGTGGAGATCATGAATGCAAAACAGTACTGTGAAATTTTGGATAACAGAGCAAAGGAAAGCTTTGAAAAGTTGGAGATAGAAGAGAGTATCTGCTACTTTCAACAGAACAATGATCCCAAACACAACTCCAAGAGGGCTAACAAGTGGTTTGAAGACAACAACTTTGATGTCCTCTGGTGGCCAGCCCAATTCCCTGATCTTAACCCTATGGAACACCTCTGAAAGTATCTCAAGGAGCAGCTCAGGCAGTATGAAACACCTCCTCATGGTGTGCATGAACTGTGGGAGAGGGTTGCAAAGGAGTGGGATGGAATACCAGCAGAAGTATGCCAAAGACTGTCAGAGGACCCATCTTTCATCCCTCCTTCTCACCCTCTAATCCTCCTCTAGCCACCCCCACTATAATTTTGCTTGATGCATTTTCTTAAGCCCTACTGACCTCTAGGACTCTAGATGCACTGGCTCTCTGTCTATAATTCATTTACTGTCAGTCTTTCAGCATAGGGACATTGAGACCCTTCTTTCATCTCTCATTCTCACCCTCTACTCCTTCTCTGGCCACCCTCACTATGATTTTCCTTTATATTTGCTTAAGCCCTGATTGCTGGTATGACTTTCAGCACTCTAGCTGCACTGGTTCTCTGTCTGTAATTCATTTACTATCAGCTCCCCAGCACAGCCACTTCTAGATTTGGACAGTCTCTAGGTTTCCACTGTTTTAGGTTATGGTTGAGGCTTTCTGTTATTCTGTACAGTAGCTCCCATGCATCCAGAGCCTTGAAAGCACCACCTTTGGCATAGAGAATCCCCAGAGTCATTCTCTTTGGATCTTCCTCCCAGATGTATAGCTATATTTGTACAACCTTAGATAGTACTCAATATACTTTAGATCTCTCTCTGCCAGCTGTGTGACTTAGCCATAGCCTCCAGAGGTTGCCCTTACAAAGACTGATAGAAAGCATGCCTAGAAGGATTCAAGCAATTATCAAGGCAAATGGAGGACATACAAAGTACTAAATACCAAAATTAGAGATGCTCAAAAAACTGTTCCAATGAGTGAATATTTTTAAATGGCCATTACTCCATCAATCTTGATTTAAATTACATAAACTAAGATGCAATTTATAACCATGATGCCATAGTACTTTACATGATTTAACCAGAATTTTCAATACTTCCAATCCTTCATGCCAATATCATCTTTCAAAAAGTATAAAACATTGGGACAGTTTTTTGAGCCACTGTACATAGAGTCCCCAGAACTATTGTAGACAGCTGGACCTCATATCTGTAGTATATAAAGACCATAAATAGCTCAAATGTACCTTAGTCTTGATATTACAGTAAAACTTGTTGTGTTCTCTCTTCATGCTTGCTATTTTCTTGTCTCTCTCATGCTTGCCTTCAGTCTAAACTTGTTTGGCACACACTACATTGACTGGCACACCACTACACACTCTCAAACCTATCCTGGTCTCATCAAGGAACTCTGTCCTCTATCTGACCTTTGTTCTAATTCAACTTCCCCAGCCACAGAACAAGCTGTTAACCCCAAAGCTTGCTTGTTTCACCATCTTGCATCTTGGACAACATCCTGGAGCACTCAACACTCAAAGTACATGTAATTTGGCACTTGAGTCTGCCTCACAAGGGCATTGCTTCTGTGGAAAAGGCCCCTGGGTCAGCAGAACTTGATAGTTTGTGCCAGTTGAGAGCAGTTGAGGCTGGGTCAGGGTGTCTATTTCCTAGTCTACCTAGTATATTTATACCCCTTTCTATGGAGCACAGACCACTTTCTACACCTGAGTTTTGTTTCAGACCTCCTAGCATGCCTAAGATAATTTGTTGGTTGAGTATCCATTTTAGTTTGCATGTTTCAGTGCCACCATTACTTTTTTGTGCCATTCTTCCTTCTTTCTATTCTTGGCCTACCCTCATTCATTTATATCCTTCCATTCATATTTTTCTTTCTTCCTTTTAACATTCCAATCATAACTAGATCTTCCATGCATCTTGCTTTTTTATTCCAGATTGGTGGGAGTCTAATCCTTCTTCTTTGCACTCCCTATTTTGTGCTTCCCTGTACAGCAGTAACTGGACTATCCTTGACTTTATGACATGTATTGGTCCTTGTTTGTCAGCTCCTTCCCAGCTCTGAAACAGGATCAATTAGGCCTGTAGACTCTGTATAGTATTCAATATACTTTGGATATCCCTTTCCAATTGTGTGACTAAGCCATAATTTCTAGAGATTCCCTTACACTTTGTATTATAATAAAACAACTATTGATTTTATTTTATTTTTCTTGATGTTAATAAGGTCTAAAATCCATTAAAAAACCTGAAGTAAACAAATACTATGAGCCTAAGACGTTTATTCCCTACAGACTCTCAGCCATTGCAGTTGCTTCCTTGCCTGTCTAATCGAAACCCCTTCCTCTTTATACCCTTTCTTGTGCAACATGAACATGTCCTCCACATTATGTTACAGGTACAATCCTGGCTAAAGATTCTTCCATGTCAGATTGATTGTGTGTGTACCCAGGTAGGCTAATCTTTCATTTTGCTTGTTCAGAACGTTGAGAGTACAAATTTAAAACTACCTTGTTAAGAGATCAACGACTGACTTCGTGGACAATCTTTCTTAATATCCACACCAGTATATTGAAAACCTCGTTGGAATGTGAACCCGAGGGACCTGTATTCCGTCCCTGAATGATCACAGATACCAGTAAGTATCTTAATCTATTGTACAGGTAGCTGATGTACAGTATCCATAAGTAGCTCACCCTCAATCTTCAATACAACGACTGAGGACGTTGTCCGTAATATATGTGCGAGTGTCTGCTTCGTCTATAAAGATGTGATAAGTGTGATATGTTGTAAGGGTGATTGATTATCTTCTTTTTTGGTCAAGGCACACTTACGGTGTCGCGTGTCCCCAGACCGCAAGGAACCTTAAACTCTACAAGGCGTGGACATAAGCGCAGAGCAGACTGGTGTTTCAAGATTCCTAGCAATGCTTCAACCCTGCACCACAAATAGTCACACAGCACATCCTCTGGGAAGGAGAGTAGTCGAGTTCTGCGACAATTCCCTCATCGCATGTGCCACAAGCCTCGACAGCTACAACGTTAGCTACAACGATGCTTGAAGAAATGTCTCGTTAGTGGATTTGGATGACTTGCCTTATTTGTAACGGACCTGTTTCCATCAAGGCACAGCTTGCAAAATACTTCAACACAACTTCATCGGCAGTAGACTCTCATGCTGCATGATACCTTGTCAACATGACCGTAACTTTTCCCATGCACAAGGTAGATACCCTGGAGATATCACTGGCTGGTTCTCCTTGAGTTCCACGGCATTGTCTGAGTGTTCGTGATGTACTGCCATCTATCTAACAGATGATCAGTGAACACTCTTGGTGGAACTTATTTCAAATGCCTGGGTCTCATAAGTCGGACATGTTGACACTTGAACATCACCAAGCCCATGACAATACTTGAGTTGTCGTAGTCTTCATTCAGCCTCTTGACTTTTTGTTAATTTCTTCTAAACCTTCACATGTGCAACGATCAACTCGTGATGTCAGCCTCAGCTGGAAAATACACAGAGTTCTGCGTGCACGGGTGAAAGACATGATAAAGAAATTAGAAGTTTGGTTTTGTACCATAGGAATTGGGATCAAAATCCAGCAATCCAATCCTGGTTCATTCAGTTCAAGTTCACACAAAGAAATTCGAACCGACTTGCAAAACATCAGGGTACCCATATTCTGCATTTTTTTCCCCAAAACCCTTGATGCATATGCAGATAGATTGAACAATGCAAGTTCATTTATCACACCACACCGTTTGATGGTTGATCGACTCAATGATGAAACATGCCAAGATTATAAAATAGAATGAAGTACGTGTAACGAGACAGTCACGGAGACATGGAAAGACAAGAAAGCGGCCGGATAGAAATCTAATCTAGCAGAGTGGCAGAAGAAGGCACGGACAGCTGAGGTAAACAAAAGATGGATAATTATTGCTTGAGACGGTTTCATCTTTTGATAGGACACCTGTGTCTCGTAAAAGATGCGTACTTTGATTCAAAGTATATTTTTGAGATTATTCTCCCATTACGTACGACACAATAACCCCTGTTTGAGGCTTGAGAAAATCGGCGCTGGTCCAATATTTAAGAGGGCCTCTAAGTTCATCTGCCCCGGTCATCAATGTCAAACATAGGGACACTTAATGGACCATTCCTTGCAGGCATGTCTTTTCCCATCAAATGACAAAATTCCTCATTTCTCTTGGTCATTCAGCTGCAATGGCTAATTTTACGTGAAGTCATTCCTTGTTTTCGCTTATGATCTAATTTTCAGTTAGGCTTTTTGGAATAACATGCTCACAGACAGTGTTTTATTTCCGCTCATATTGTGGTGATCATAGATTTCTGAAAGGACTGGTAAGTCACTGCCTTTTTTGTCAAAAGACATCTATTTAACGTGCCCAGGTTGGAGTGCTGTTGTGAGCCCGATGTCATTGTCTATCAAATGTCCGAGGAAAAAATTTACCTTGAAATAGCACCATGGAATGTGTCCAGACAGCTTTCATAGTGCAAGCGGTGGGCTATCTCTACGCCTTATACAAGTTACCTGAAAATAAATGGGAAGTCATGAATGTCCCTTTGTGAGTCTGACTCTATTAATTATCCCAAGTCATAGTCACCTTTGCTATCTAGGGGAGCTGCAGTATGTCATCTCATTGACCTCATCTCAGTCTAACGCTGTTGGCAGGTTTCTGTAACAATAACTGTGTGTTGAGTCTCATTCAATTTTCTTTAGTTCTCGCTAAAGAGCATTGTATAGGTCATTGTCACATCAATCTGTCAGAGGTGAGCTCATACAATTGTCAACTGAAAGTTGTGATTTGACTTTGTCAGCTTCTATGCATGGAGAGTATACCGCTGTGAGTTTTATATTTATATTCAGTGTCAAGTTTTGTTCATTGTCTGTAGTAAGTGTTGGACATCAATGGCAGAAACCATGTGTTGTTTTTATAGTATGCAATCTTCTGCATACATACCTGCATGCATTAGATACTAACCATTCTCATGTAGCTTGCCACATCTCTTGTGCAATTGGGTAAGTCCTTAATGTGTATTTAGATGGTGTTTCTTACTAGTGACTAGTTGCTGGATTGAGTAAGCAACTTTTATTGATTTTTGTTAATTCTCATTTTTTTTTTGCTTTAGGACCCAATCCCCTTGAGTTTGTGCTTTGACTTCATACAATCAAACATGTTCAAGCTTTAGTCAGGTATCACAACCTGTCATTGGAAGCTTTGAGGACACAAGTTTTTCGTGTAGGAATATCTTTCTGCTTATCACATGCCACCATTCTGACTTGTATCTGATGAAGAATTCAATTTTAATCCTTCTGGTGGCAAACATTGTCTGTGATGTGACTATCAGTGCATTTCTTGTCTACCTCCTGAACAAAATGCGCACTGGATTTAAAGCGTGAGCTTCCTTCTCAAATTTTACTTAGAATATTTTTACGCAGCGGGCTATTAGTTCAGAAAGTGTAATCAACCATCTGGTTGTATTTAGGCAAGTTTATTTCACTAGTTATAGTCCAGGGCCATTGATAAATATACAGTATGAGTAATGGACTATTGACTAGTCTTATTGCTTTGTGTCAACTTATTTTTGTAAGTAGTATCAAATGTCTCACCAAACTCTTCTATGAAGTTCTTTATTTGTCTAGTACTGCATTGCTGCTTCAGGTGTCCTTTACATTTGTATGTTATTGCATCATATCTCTGAGCATTTTGTTGCTCATGCATCCCAATAAATTAGGTTTTTTGCATATCAGTACTAAAAGTATGTCTTTTGAATATGATTATTATCCACTTAATAGCACACAAAACCAGTCTATACAAACTCAATGCTAGTAAGTGTTATGACTAATATCATGTTCAATGCAATTATTAAATATTTATTGTCTGGTTTTTGTAGGTAATGTATATCAATCTTTCTTTTTACAAGTACCTCCTTGTTGTAATTGATAGTGTTTATGTGCAGACTCAATAGTCGTATAAAGATACAAGAAATGTTTGCACAGTATCAGGAAGAAGAAGTTCTTGAGAACCTTTCTTAGTGACATTGTAAGTAAATTTTTATGCATTTCATATATACTTCACCTCTCATCTTGTTTTCTTGTTCAAAGCTAATAAACAACTACAATCTTATTAGTCTATTGCTAAGAAATTGAACAAGGCAAAACTAAGGTAATTCTCATTATTTTATAGTTGGACCTGAACTCAAGTATATCTGCATAATATTTATTGTAGAGTTGTCATGATAGCAGTAATAGTCAAATACAACTATGTCATGATGTAAAGATCCAAATATAAATATTAACTTGAATAGTTTGTGGGAGTGACCTACCATAAAAACCTTACTATTAGATTTTCAGTACTTTAAAGCAATACTTTTCAGCTTATCTTTTATTTTTGTTAAAAGGCTTCTCACTTGAAAACTATGTATAACAAAGGGACATTTGCTAGATGTGACCCCATCTTCACTACTCTTTCTGTATATAGCAGGATTTGTAATCTGTGCTTCCTCAGAGAATACATAGTATATGACATTCACAGGTGGCCTTCCAAGAATACTCATTAAAATTCTCTATAGAAATTTCTATTAACTTGTAAGCCTGCACAACTAGTGACATTAACCCCTGTCAGTACAAGACTCTTGAGGCATAATCTGGTATGCAGGGAAATTTTCTGATGGTGCAGTCAACTTTGCCAATGTGTTGAGAAGCCCCAGAGTTTGTTAAACTTTAGCATGTTGTCCTGTCTCACCACTCTTATATTTCCCATGAATGATCATTCCTTGAACTGGTTATAGTACAAGGAGAAGGTTATACACTATGAAGCTGCTCTAGATGCTGCCCACATCACTGCTGCATTGAGTAAGTACCATTACCCTTGTTTCTCATAGTTCTGACTGCCATGCAGATTAGCAGCAGCCAGCCCCTAGCCCCACAGGTCCATTTGTCAGAGGACTCCTTATTTCTTCTTTCTTCCTTCATTTCCTTATTTTTTTCCTCGTTTTTCTACTTTACTTCTCCTATCTTTCCAACTCTATCTATTAGTACTACTTTCAGCCTCTGAGATGCTCTGATTCTCTAGTTATCCTTCAAGCCTCAATGTCATGGAGTGCAACTACAAAATCCACGACAGGGAGATGCTGGTGATTATCTAGTCCTTGGATCAGTGACATCATTTTCTGGAAGGTGCCCAGCACAAGTTCAAAGTCTGGATGGACTACAAGAACCTGGAGTACTTCCAGACAGCCAAGAAGCTCAACTGTTGCTAGGCCTGGTAGTCCCTATATCTTACCAATTTTTACTCTCCCTTTACCACAAGCTTGGGAGGAGCATGGGGAAACTCAATGCTCTGTCCTGGCATGCTGACCATGGCTCTGGCACAGGGAACAATGCCAACATGATCCTTTTATGTGCAGAGCTATTTGCCATCTGTGCACTGGAAGGAGTATCAGTCCAGGGGAACAAGGTCAGCATTTTCCATGACATTTGTTGAGGCCTCTAGACAAACTGCAGCTGCAACAATCAGAGAATTAGTCTATGAACAAGTTTGTGGACTGCATGTGCAAAGCTCAGGACAAGGCAAAGGCACACTAGCCAAGGCAAAGGTTGACATAGCCCAGTATTACAACTGAGGATGAATCCTGGCCTCCATGTATAAGCCTGGCATTTGCATATACCTGCACAGCTCTGACATCACCACAACCCAACCCTCAAAGAAGCTAGTCCACTGCCAACTCAGGCCATATGTGGTCAAGTGACAGGTGGGCCCTCTAGCCTATCAACTCTAGCTGCCTGCAGAGATGCACCAACTCCACTCAGTCTTGAACATAGTCAAGCTCTTGTCAGCCTCATACCAGGACAATGTGTGCTGCCACTCCCACCTTCCATTCTTACTGAGGGTGGCCCAGAGTATGAGGTCCAAAAGATCCTAGACAGCCATCTATTCCATTACAAACTACAGTACAAGGTAAAGTGAAAGGGCTACAGTATTGCATACATTTCCTGGGAGCCTTCTGAGAATGTCCATGCATCTGCCCTCATCTGGGAGTTTCACCACATGCATCCTGATGCACTCCAAGCCATCTGAGGCATCCATCCTGCCTCTCCAACTGACTGGGTAATCTAGGACATCTTCTACCCTGCACATCAGAGTGCTACACTTGAGGAGGAGGGTGATTTTAGGGGACTTTCTTTTCAGGATTTCTCAGACTTCTCTGGGACCTCTGAAGATACTCCAGACCTCTCCAGGGTTAGAGTTAGTACTCTGTCATGCTGTATAGTCATTTTCACACCCCTGCTGCCCACATTGATGCACTGTGCTGTGGCAGAGGAATCCTTGGACTTGTTCTCTCTGAATTTCCCTCTGCCAGGTGATTAGCTATATTTCTGCCATATTGTACTATTTCTAATATACTTCAGATTTCCCTTGGCCAGTTGTGTGATTATCCACCACCTCTGGATGTTGCCCTTACACTCTTGGAGGGCACTCTAGATCATGTGTCTCCTCCACTCTGGCATTTCTCATCAGCTGGTGGTTGCCAAAGGACTCTCTTGGTTGAGGGATCCCCCATAGACTTATGTCCTGCAAGATGGGATGAGCAGGAGGAGCACAAGCATCAACTTAGTTACCACATTATCCAAAGTGAGGGCATTGCCACAATGAAGCAAATTTTGTTTGATAATTTTCCAAGTAGGAATTCAAGGCATTGAGAGGAAGATTGCATTTATGATAGTGTAATCATCAACTTTATGACTGGCTTTGATAAATTGATGGTGGTTATTAAGGTAGAAACCTATATGACCAGATCCACATATAGTAGTTTGCACCATTAAATTTTGAGAACTGCAAAGCCTCAGAAGCCAGTTCATGATCCTTGGGGCCCATAACCTGTCACAGCATAGCCATAATATATTATTTGTATATTAATACAGTAGCTTATAAGCTGAAGTCCAAAGCAAAAGAACAATTTGTTGTTTGCCTAGTTAACTATAAAGTAAGTACACACCTGAAGTTTGAAGCAAAAGAACAATTTGAACTTCAGGATATGGTAGAACTTAGATAAATTTGTAGTTGTGAAACACAAGTGAGAATATCAATAAGGGCACATATATCAGTAATTAAAGCAATATAAAAGATTACCAATGTTTATGCTGCCACATTGTTCAAGGAGGGTAGCTCGTAACGCTCAAGGCTACCTTGATTAGCTAGTCATAGATCACTTGTTAACAATAAATCTATGCTAATATAAAGTGCCACACCTGGGAGGTTGATCACTGTTACAAAGAAGAGTCTCTGAGACTTTCTTGTCTAAGATAACCTCCCAGTACACTCTCATATGACTGCCTCTAGGGCCACCACATTGGCATAGTGTAAAGTTCTGTTTGTACCCAATAAATCATGTGTAGACATACACAAGAAGTGATAAGCATATGATGAAAGCCCCTTACATAGTCAGACATCATTTTTGTCAATAGCAATGCATAAACATTTGAGAGCTGATGGTGAATTGGGCACGGGGCTCCCCATTGCGATGGAAATTGCAAATTCCTTTGAGGGGCATTTCAATTGCCTGAAGAACCTTCTGGATGCTAGGGTTCAGTTCGAGGTCGTTTTTGACTATGACAAACTATGACAGGTGTCTTCGGTCTGGAATCACATATATTTTGGATGGACGACTTTCATTCTCACATCTGGCAGGAATGCCTGAACCAACAGCATTCAGCTTGGTTCGCCGCTCTAGGCACGAAAGATAAATTCCGAAAACTTCCAAAAATATTCCTCGTGCGACATTTCTGACTTTTGTGCTGTGAAACCTCGATCTATTCTGGATCTCAGAATCTGTCAAACGTGGGAAGATTTTCACAAAGTGAAACACTAGATGCAGGACTCAATGTTATTTTGCAAAACAATGTAAAAACACAGTAAAAGTAATTTCATTGATTTTAAGTTTTTATTTGATTATTTTTGTCAAAACTATAGAAAAAATATTGTAACTTAACTTATTCAGCTGCCAGCAAAAACTCAAGCAGCACTAAGCAAAGTACACTTCGGCATTGGTAAGAAGAAATAGAGTTGTTATCTGCATTTTTATATCCTCCCTTAATGCTTACATTACAGTACTGTTCAGTTACAATATTTTTTTGACAAAAACACTTGAATAAAATTCTAAAAACAATTGGATTACTTTTACTGTGTTTTTATATCGTTTTGCAAAAGAACATTGTTCTTTGCACCCAGTGAAACAGCAGCGCTACTTCTTTGAAAGTCAGGGTCGGGTCAATTATCTGAGAAGCCCCTACAAGCAGCGACTCAACTCCGTCATAAAATCATACATAAATAGGAGCCTAAGAGGTACTAGCAGTAACGACTAATAAAAGAGAGCGTGCGAGGACAGCGCGATGAGTGTGTATCCATTTTTGCCGCTGTAGGGGGTCTTGTAGAGGTGTAAAAAAGGGCAGAACTATCGAGTACGAACACGAGAAAAGCATGAAAGCATCGTCGATGTAGGTTAGTCATAGCGTATAGATCATAATGGAGAGCGAAGAGCGAACAGAGTTCAAAAAGAAGGAATGAACTCTCATCATGCACTTACACAATGCCCTTGATCAGCATCGTTTCCAAACGACAAAATTCGGGGACGATCGCAGCGTAGGTCATGAAAGCATCCACGTCAGAATCTGCTACTTTCGCCAATCCGATTTGGGCTTCACCATCTGCTGTTGGCAGTGCGACGACCGGCGTTAGTGGCGTCGGGCTAGTGAGAGCGCTTCCCAAGCCGCTGGTGTTGGTACCAGAGAAAGAGCCGGCGGAAAGCATATTAGAGTCTGGAGTCGTGAAGGCCGTTGAAGGCACAGAAAGTGCAGGGCTCGTGAGACTTCCAACCGATTCGGTAGTCGACGTCGTTTGTGTCCTTGCCCTGGAACCAAAGCCCAGTTCCCCACCAATCACCCCTGTCCCGAAAGCTCCAAATTGGTTTCCTCCAACAAAACTGCTGTTGCCTCCAAGTCCTGAAGGAACTCGTTCTTGTTGCTCACGTTCCCTCTTCTCCCGCTCCAATTCTTCGTCTTCTTCCTCCTCGACAAACACTGGCGAAAGCCCCAATCCTGACCTGCTCGGTCCCACGCTCAACGCCGTTCCCCCCAAGCCATACGACGACGAACCAATGGGACCCGCAGTCGTTGTCCCACTTCCACTATTGCCTGAAACCGCGCCATTGACGTTCGTTCTTGGTGCAACACCATTACTTGCAACCCATCTCTTGGTCAACACCCGCCTTCCTTCCTCTTCAAAGCCAACGAGGCCTACACCCATCCCATCCCGGTCTCTTGCCCATACCCACCGTGCGACGTACGCCGCACCAAGAGCTGCACGCCCTGGGAACCCACGAGGAGGTGCATTACGGTATGGCTCAATTTGTGCGCCATCAACTTGTGAAGCAGGTACAAACACTGGGGCATTAAAGATGTCCCCAACTACGTTCACAACTGAAGGGAAGTTCGCTGCAGAACCAGTAGCGAGTACACGTGACGGGAGAGGTGCTGGATCATATGGGTCAAAGGGGAGGCCTAGGCTCGACGTGTTCGTGGTGGAAAGTGATTGCGGTGCGGGTGAAGAGGATGCGGTGGTTTTACGCGGTGCACCGAGGACACCGGTAGCAGCCATACGGGCCCACTTGACGCGGAAGGCGAGAATTTGGGACTCGATGAGACAACGAGGGTTGGCTCGAAGATCACGAAATTCCGGAACGCGAACGCCTGTCTCGAAGCGGACGGCGGTGTTCTGGAGGTGGGAGAGTGGATAGATGTCGCTTTGGAGATAGAAAAAGCTAAAGAGCTTGTCATCGAGCCTGAGTTTTCATTGTGATAAGTATAGCTAAATGAATACGGATGATTTCACTGACCCTATCGAACCTCCGGGTGGTACGATTGCGACTAGACGATCAAAAGCACTCCAGCTTTTGGTATATTTATCACGAACGTACGCCCGTGGGATGTCCGCATTTCTGCTTGTGATGACAGCAATGTATTTCCGCTTTTCCCCAGCATCCTGAGCAGGATGGGGAATGAGATGATACAGACGGGTTGGGATATAGTGTTGCGCAGGGGTCATGAGGGTGTCCATGGGTCCAAAGGAGAGTACGGCATCATTTGCAGAGGGTAATAAAGAGAGATAAGAAGACAAAGAATCCGACGTGAAGGGAGAGACGATGGTATCTACGATATTCTGGGAATTAGTTTGTCCGGGCAAAGAGAAACTGTCACATACCAGATTCAAATCCATAGCGTTCCACGAGGTATCTTGAGATGTTTCCGGCGCGCCTTCCACCTCCAGAAACGTCCACATCACCGAGCCAACCGCGTACTCTCCTTCCCTCTTCTCGGCTACCACCCACGATATCAAGAACACCCTCATCCCAGAAACCAGAAGAGGCAGGTTGCCCTGGATTCACAGCATTGACATTGGCACCATGCACCCACATTCCTGTAGCACATGCCTCTGCTTCGCCCATTCCCATCCACTTGCCTGCGATTAGACTGCTCATGAAAGCACTCGCGAGTTGGACGCGACCAGTTCGTGCCCACACGTCCTGTGGCCAGGTTTCTCGCACGCGCAAAAGTTGTGCAGCGACTAGAGATGCACTAGCGCAGGTTCCAACACGGCTGGCCATGTGATCTGGCCCACCAAGAAGGGTCTCAATCGCAAGAGCATGTGTGTGAGAGGATGTGTCTGACGCAGTAGGTACGTTTGGTAGAGAGAACAAATGAGCCGGGAAATGTTTATGAAGAAGAATACTGGGATCTAGGGAGGAAAATGAAGGAACTGTCGTCGATTTCCACCAAACAAGCGCATGCTAGAATAGACCACAAAATCACGTTCAAAATTTTGATGTATTGTCACAAGTGGTTTCTCACCTGGGCGGCACCTCCAACGGATTTAATTCTCGTTAGGTCATGGTTTCGTGATAGTTTTTCGAGGATGAGGTCTATCAGCAGAAATCACGTGAGTACGCTGATCAAGATCATATGCAAGATCGAATTCAGTTTGAAACGGACAAAAATTTTGGTTCCGTTTCCAACGAGAACGAACAGTCCAATCGAATTGACGGACTTACCAAGTCCTTTAATCCACATTTCTATTGGAGTCGTGTAGGCATCACCTGGATTTGTGAAGATTCCACCATGGGTTCTGTATATGAATGTCCTATCTTGAGCATGGGGTTACATTGAAGCAGGAACGAGGACGTACTGGTATTCCGGTAGCTCTGTATCAAATTCCACACTTTCCACCCCAACAAGATCAAGACTCTCGTCGACAATGGTCGCCCGCAGCTGGTCCGTAGCCAATTCAAGTCCCAGGAAAAGGGCCTGCCCGGTTTTATGCACGGTCGGCATTGTTTTGAAGGATGTGATATCGTCGTCGTAATTTCTGGCGTAAGGTGAGACAGGTAGGAGCGAGACGCGTGGCGATTTGATAATGAACGAACGAACGAAGTGCCAGCGCACGTCGTCCACTGGAAAGATGAATCTCTGCCTGTTCGATTCTCAGGCCATTCGCGTCGCACACCATCACGTCCGTTTACGTAATCATCCATTTTCGGCGCTTTCTCACGCTCTGCAAGTTGAGAGGCAGCATCTGACCCTGCTTCACATTGACTTCATGCCATTCCCGTCTGGCCCCGTCAACCACGACGGCTCAATTTGACAACCTGGCCTTGTGGTACTGTCATCTGATGAAGTGTTATCTCGGTATCAGCCGTCCTGGGGCTACGGAGTCAAGTTATCGATCCTTCGCTGTCTGATATGATATCTAGCTACTCCTCGAGGTGAAGTCTAGCGCATGTCTTAAGATGTCAAATAAGAGGAACATTTCCAACGAATTCCCAACTTGCACATGTGTCAACGGCACAGGTTGCGATAAGGTTTTGAAGGTCATTGATTACCAGCTAGTTCACGTGTCGATGCGCTCGCAAAATAAATCAACAGCAGCAAAAAAAACTGTACAATATACTGGTTATGACTTCACCCTGACCTGGGGTTGAAGATGCAGTCATTATTTTCACGTGTTCAACAGAGACGTTCATCTTCTTGAACCAGTTCCATGGATGCCCTCTGACTCGCTGAATGTAGATGAAGATTTTCCCGCAATCAGGATCCATAGACTTGTCTATCAGCAGCTATAGTCGATTTGATACATTCAGCACCATCTCTTGAACTTGATCAAGATTGACGTGCTTTTATGGATGACTGTACAATTGGTTTTTACAACCTTTGACGATGTAGTACGAGCATGATGTATTCTGAGGCTTGTTATAGCCTTGAGAAAGGAGTACAGGCCTGTTATGACGCCCTGTTGGATGATTCCCAGAATATGGCCATGTTCTCTGATGACTTCATGATTTGAGAGTGGTTCCTAGAGAGTATACTTCCTGACATGTTTACCACGTTAATATGCAATGGGGACTACCACTGTAGGTGAATACAATCAAGGAGTTTGTCTTCAAGGTTGAGGCCTATGCTTCCTAATATTGGAATATAGCTCAAGGTGTAGAATGCACAGTTCATTCCTAAGTCACTCTTGGATGATGTAGACAACCGTTATATTACCTGTAGATTGTACAGTCAATTCTACAGGAGGTACTTAGTAAGAAGTAAAGTGAACATAAGTAAATGAGATCACCTTCAGTAACTCTAAGATAATGCAGACAAATACATACCAATTGTTGCCCCACATTAGAGGCAATGAGGTGGTATCCTAATACAGAAAATGAATTTTACATAAATAAAATATGATGTATCTAATTTCTCTCCCCAGCTTTCTTGTCAGAAGGTAATGGTCCCCTCGCACTTCAGGGCATGGCAGAGATTTCTGGAGAAACATCTATTTAGAAACAGGTCATGTGATTTCTAATGAGTATTTCTGTAGAAAATCCTGTAAAAATTGCCTAATTAGGAAATTTTTATGCAAGTTTCTGAAAAAACACTCATCAAAAATTGCATGACCTGTTTTTAATAGATGTTTCTCCACTCCAGGAATGTCTGCCATATCCTGAAATGTTGACGGATAGGGGTTGTATCATGTGTGTTTGGCTACATCACCATAAAATAGTCTTTGCCTCTGTTGTTTGCCCACAAGGCGAGTAATATACAATTGTATTACAGCATTTACATGCAAATATACAACATTTCATTCCAGTCTGGTTTCAAGAAAATTTTTGGCCAAAGCCCTGGACTTGGGCTTTTTGGTCCCCCATGTTGGCCAGCCTAATGCCTAGCACCTGCAAAGATGTGGGACAAGTTGGTTAGCCACAATTCCCTCACTCTAGGAGGCCACAACGCATTGCAGGGCACTTTGCCACAATACCCCCAATGTTAGTCGTGGCTCTGCCATGAAAGTGCTCACTAATTATCTCCTGAATGCCAGGGTAAGCCTTAAAAAGGACTCATGTAACATTGGTACTGCTTGGAGATAAGGGGCTAGAATCTGCTCATGGTTTGACAGATAGCCATAGAACGCATTGCTTGACCAGCAGCCTATTGCTTTCATGGCTTCAAAGGGAACTCCTTGGAGTAAGTATTCCAATGTCACTCCAATTCAAATTCCATGCCCTTTTAATGGCTCTAGATTAGCCACTTGTGCCGCTGATGAGCCCCTGGTTTGGTCCAACACATTTTAAGCCTTTAACGCACCAGTACTGACCCAAGGCGGCAAGACCCCAGCAGCCCCCTATGAGCAAGTCCCCTACGCAGCACCGACGCATCCTCGCAGCCAACTACAACATCTACAGGCAATGGTAAAACTACTCATGTGACAGTCAGCCTTGCTGCCTGCTCCACAGGAAGTTGTGGACATCACCAGCTCGCAGGCTCTCCTCTCCACAAGGAGCATCCTACTACCTCCAAACTTGACGCGTCCCAGTCACGTGATGCATCACGACCCCTACCTGCACGTGCCACCCCCACCGGGATGATTAATGAAAACCACGCCATCACCCCTGCATACAGGCTCCACACTCC
>JAGGAT010000614.1:0-22406 GCA_017657195.1 Termitomyces sp. T70a | reverse complement strand
AAGAGACTCTGAGGTTCGTATGTAGATTTATTTCACCCAGAATTGGCTCAGTCAGTTTTGCATGGTAGATGGAATCCTGTCGTGCCACTGGGTGTGTATCCCATCTCGATACAGAGAATTGTTTGCGAAATAAACATCAAATGACCTGGTTTCTAGGTGTGCCCCACCGCTCTTTGGAAGATGACATTTATCGTGGGATGTTCATACCCAAGGGATCTATCGTGATCGCAAATACCAGGTCACTTATTCTGGTTATCATTCTGGATGTTGAGAAAACTCAGTCATCATTCAGAGGTATGGTATTTGATCAGCAAGTTTATGCAGATCCAGAGACCTACAATCCGTCCCGTTACCTTCCTTCACCCAAGGGAAATAATGAGCCTCATCCAAATGCACCATTTGGTTTTGGACGTAGGTAAATAAGGCTTTTTGTCCATCTTTTCTACTGGGTACGAAAAATTTCCAGGATATGTCCTGGGCGTCATCTTGCAGATACCAGCGTATGGATTGCCATAGCATCTATTCTGGCCACTTTCAATGTATTGAAACCTATCGGAGTTGACGGCAAAGAAATCACACCCGAAGTTAAATTCAGTACTGGCCTTACCAGGTATTTTTAATTGACTCGTTGCACTCTGTTATCATTTAAACAATCACACAAGTCGACCTTCCCCATTTAACTGTCGTATACGACCCCGGAATGACCACACAAGGGACTTGATCATGAGCAATGACATCTCAGACATCTATTAACAAATTCTAAATGTACTCTTCAAACGTATGCCAATTTTATGTTTGTCGTAGTGAAGGCATATGTCCTGGCTCGGTCTCAAAGTATTAGCTTAGGCCCGTATTCACGGGGATCTGGCTTGGCTGTGTTTGACTCAGCTTTAAGCAAGTCTCGTCGATGTCTCCTTGAATACTGAGGCTCAAGGTCACCATCAAGAGAGGTATAGTCCACGAGATATGAAATCTAGAAAAACAGATCATCTATGTAAGTTGTTGGTGATCTATGTGTTGATATTTATACTCAGTTTGTTGTACAACAACTCAATTTTCTATGTACTTGTTGAAACTTGATATTTAGACTAGGTATAAAGTGATTGTAATGGGGCTATCCCATTACTTAGTATACTAGAATAATTTAGTCTTTATTTTACCTATAACTACTTAGCTAATTGCTGCTGAATAAGCAGCTCAAATTTTGTTTAGAATTACATTGGCAATAGACCAAATTTGGTCTGATTTAGTGAAGTCTGAACCTTAAGCTATTCAAGCTATAAATATGTTACTGTCAGGGAACTACCATTTCACTTCTATTTCTTCACTTCTCAGCCTTGCTCTCAATCCTCTGGACCTCTGCCTACTTGGTTTGGAGATAGCACATGCCACACTCCTTTGATTTACTCAGCCCAGTGCCAGACTCCCTCAAGCATCAAATTGGTCTGAGTTTTAAAAGAAGGAGTAATTCCTGCAAACAAGCTGTTATTTACTCCTTCTCTTCAGACTCAGCTGCACATGTGATCTAGACATGTGATCTTAGCAGGTGACATAGGCATGTGACTCAAATATGTGACCCAAACAGGTGATCTAGACATGTGATCATTACATAAACTTATATATCATGTGACTTACTTTTTATTTTCTTTGAGCATGTGGCAGAGTGAATCCTTAGACTTGTTTTCTTTGGATTTTCCTCTGCCAGGTATGCAGCTATTATTAATTACTTATACATACACTAATATCCTCTTTGGATTTTCCTCTGCCAGGTATGCAGCTATTATTAATTACTTATACATACACTAATATCCTCTTTGGATTTTCCTCTGCCAGGTATGCAGCTATTATTAATTACTTATACATACACTAATATCCTCTTTGGATTTTCCTCTGCCAGCTATGTAATTGAGCCATAGCTTCTAGAGGTTGCTCTTACAGTCGCAATTACTTCTGTACATATCTTTACACCAAACCAGAGTTGATAGTTTGCCCTGAGAGTGAGATGGATGTGGTGACATAGCCTCATAACAATTCAAACTCTGCTCAGTACCAGATTCTGAGATCTAGAAGAAGTCAAAGTTTTTCTGTGCAGTGGACTACATGTGGGAAAAATGTTTTTGATTTTTGCTGTCATGTGATTTTGTTTTTTGTTGTTGATTGCTCTTAGGCTGGAGTAAGTTTTGGAATAATATCTTTGATTCTTACATGTAATCCAAAGTTTAACACTTATTTGTCTATACTGTTGCTCACATAAGCAGCACCAGAGTAAGTGTGGAAATAATGTCTTTGATTTTTACTGTTATGTAATGCAACATTCAACACTATACTATTGCTCACATAAGCAGCACTGTGTAAGTGTGGGAATAATATCTTTGATTTTTACCATTATGTGATCCAAAGTTTAATACTTGTTCATTCCAAGATCTAGGATAGATCAAACTTTTTCTGTGCTGAACTTTATGCATGGAAATGTCTTCAAAATTTGAAGCTATGTGATCTATTGTTCATGTGACTTGTTTGTAAACCTTAGATTGGAGTTGTTTTCAAAAATCACTGCTGAAATAAATATTGATTACTTATATATTTATTTATTTTTTCATGTGACTTGTTTGTGGAACCTTGGACTTGGAGTTGTCTTTAAAAATTGCTGCTGAGATATTTATTACTTATACATATATTTATTTATTTATTCATGTAGCTTAGTTGTGGGCTTCAAATCAGAAATATCTTCAAAATTTACTACTGTAATATATGATTTCAACAAGGTTTTTTTTCTTTCCCCTGTTTCTCTGCCTAAGCTACATATTTTCTATCTTGAGAAAAAAGAATCTGGCCAATTATAATTATAATTACTAAGTGTTCAGTAGAATGAATGCATGCAGCAAAAATCAATCTATGGCTTTAAGTAAGGAATTATGATTACTAATTATTCAGTGGAATGAACACATGAGGATGGAATTATAATTACTCAGCATTCAGTGGAATGAACAATTACTAAGCATTCAGTGTACAGACAAATGGATCCAGATAGATCTCAGATCTGCCATGCTTGCAATGGCCCATACAAGCAGGTTCAGTACCTATCCACCCCAATTAGTACAAAGCCAAAATTTTCCCACTTTTGTTCAAAGACCCACTACTAAAGTTGCTACTAAAGTAGCAGGAATCTTAATTGTTCACAAGAATTAAATCATCTTATTTGAGGTGTATACAGTAAATCAAGGTCCAAAAAATAGGTACTAAGGCTTATTTAACCTTGAATGTCATAAGTGCCCTATTTCTCCAAGTACTAACACCTCTATTTTACTGATGCTATGTTGAACTCGCTCTTCAGCACTTTTAAATCATCTAGATCATCTTGGATCAACTCAGCAAGGTGAGGGCCAGACCAACCTCCTGTTATTGATCTTCACTGAAAACGATAAGTATGTTGCTTGATGACAACAGATTTAGCTCATTTCCTGATTAGCACATGGTATGATAGTTTTTTTTTGATACAACATAACACATGACCTGAAAAACTTACAAGAACTCAAGCGCAGTGCTAGTCTTTTTAATGTGAGGCTATATTGTCATTGAAGTATTTTTTTAGCAATTGATTCTCTCATCAGTCAATTGATACTCCGTGGCACAGATCATGAATGTAAATGTCTGGACAGGACCATATTACCCCATTCACAAAAGCACCATGGCTTCCTTGATTACATATTGAACTGCTGGTGACTGTGACCATATGAAACACCTGAATGATGCAGTATATCACAAAAAATATATGTATTTAATATATAATATGTACAACTGAAGTTCAAAGCAAAAGAACAATTTGAACCTCAGGTTATGAAGCAATTTAAATACACTCATATTTGTGAGACACAAGTGGAGAATCATCAATAAAGATACATGTATCAGTAATTGAAACATTATAAATTGTGTATAAACAATGCAATAAGTGACCAGCATATGATGAGGGTCCCTTTCATAGTTAGACATTGTTTCTGTCAACACTGAATTGTGTAGAATAGGAAGTCTAAGTTCAGACTGATCCCCAATAAACACTGCCTCATATTTATTTAAGAGGCATTTGGCCTCTATCTTCAATACAATGCCCTCAGGACTTGTACTTTCATTAGTCCTCAGCATTGCAGCTGTTGTTCTGTTCTTGGTAAAGAAAAGCACCTAGAAACACCCTAATCTACCTTCTAGGCCTCCTGGCATTTTTTTTGTAGTAATCATACTAAACAGTGTTGAAGCTGCCATAAACCTCTTGAAGAAGAGAAGTGCTAATTACAGCAATAGGCCTGACTTTTCTGTATATGAACTGTGCGTCTGCTACTTCAGAAGATCAAGTTTGACTCATGTTATAATAGAATGGGCTGAAAGGAGACACTGACTTTAACACCTTATGGAAAATCTTTCCAGAAATACCAAAGACTGTTTCAAGAAGTGCTCAAGCCAATGAAGATTATGTCTTATTGTTTAATTCAAACACAAGCAACTCATGTTCTTTTCCAGAGCTTGTTTTTGGATGAATGTTGCAAAGAGGATTTGCTACAATGGTAGGAAATTATTTGTTACTTAACTTGCTTGTATGGGCCATTACAAGCATGGTGTGACTAAGATCTGCTAGTTATTAGTTATGTTATTCCATATTCTCTAATTTGACAATTTTGATTAAACTATACAAATGAAATATACATTTCTATTATACATTTCTGTGACCTTTAAAACTCAATTGAGTGAAAACCACTCTCACCCAGGGTAATTTTAGATCCTGCTATATGGCCAGTCCTGCTAAAAAAAGTAGTTCCTGGTTTGTTCAATTTTAAGATGTAGCATTATGACTTCTTTGTTTTCGTCTGTCAGCTCTCTCAGAGTTGCATGGTGAGCAGTGTAGGAATGCTGCGTTATCCTTGTTTAAGCGTAAATCTATAAAAATAAAAGTAATAAAAGAAAACTTACAAAAAAACAAGCGATGCATGCCACTTTGTATGAAGTCAACCCTATATCTCTTCATCACAACTCTCATGCATAGTTTGGCAATTTTGTTGGCTAATTCTGCTGCTGCATTTTTATCTGATGATGTGGTGTCTGTGCAATAGTTAGGATGATAAAATTGGATGGAGTGAGTTTGTGACATGTAAGTTGTATTATGAGTTGATAATTGCATGTACTTGCATAATCAAAGGATAAACATACACATATGACCACTTACATTCTAGTCTGCAGCAGATAAGTCGACGTGGTAGTTTCAACAGACTGTTGAGGCTCGACGTGAATAGACCACCTGACTATTATAATGAATCATGTGACCAAAAGTCTAAAGTTCCTTGAATGTGACTATGCATAATAATCAATTATAGTGAGTACAATGTCCTTTAAATGTGATAATGTGCTCACCTGTTTTATCATGCATAATGGTGTAGTTCATATGGGTACAGGGAGATCCAATGGTTGATGGGTGATGGCAATTTGTGATGCAAGTGCAGTCTGAGAGCTGTGAGGAGTTGTCCCATGTGTGCATATAGCTGGACAACTGCTGAATAGCATGACGTTGCTTGTATATATCAATAATCTGGAGTTTTTGTGAACCATATTTTAGTCTCCTCAGCCTGAGATCAGAACTGTGCTACAGCTCTCTTGCCACACAATGAGCATAAACGTGATCTGTGTAGGTGCAAGTATTTGACTTGATCCACTCATCAGTCTGACTGAATAGAGAGAAATCATCCATATAGAAGGTGGGGACAGGCACATAAGGAGTATTTGGCTCCATTTGAGCTTGTACAGTATTTCTGTTTGCAGCATTGTTAAGTATAGATGGAATCAAGCACTTGCCTGTGTGGCCCTTAACATAAGTGATCAATGCTTCACACCTCTGTAGGAGGTCCAGCAACCATCTGTAATAAGACCAAGCATTCATATAGCATAGTTTAGGTTCAATGCCAATCAAGGATTAACTGTTACTGATTAGCCTGACTGAGTCAAGGTGGCCAGTGTGTATGGTGATCCCCAGATCTCTCTGTGACATTATCAGCACCGCTATCAAACCAATAAGCTCACCTTGCAATATTGACATGTTCCACCCTTTCAGTTTGAGAGATAACATCTTTGATCCTCTTACCGCAGCTATCCTAGCTTGCAGCAAGTCAAAAGTACCAAGTCGATCTACAGCACCAATGTTTGCCTCCAGCAGGTGTCTATTGAGCAGTATACAACAACATAAAATCTTCATACCAGTAGGTGTCCATTGAGCAGTATATGACAACATAGAATCTTGGTACTGGTTTGTCATAACAGAAGCAGTGAGGATAAAGCACTTTGCAGAGGATACAATAGCTTCACATGCATAACAGAAAGCTAGATGTAAGTAACCCAGCCAACAGAAACAGGACAATGCATTGTCAACTTACATATGGCCATTATATTCCTTTGCCTAGTCTTTACATTGAAAACAACATAACACCAATATATTGGCTATGTGCTTTCTGAACAGACAGATTGAATGTTGAATACATCACATGATGGCAAAAATCAAAGACATTATTCACATGCCCCATGCCTGCTTAACAAATGAACACATGATGGCAAAAATCAAAGACATTATTTACATGCTGGCCCACTGGGAAAATTGATCACATGACAGCAAAAATTGAAGACATTTTTCCCACACATAGTCCACTACCCAGAAAAATCTTGATCTATTCTAGGTCTCGGAACTGAGAGGTGAGATACTTTCTACTGTACATTTATTGAATACTTTACTTATATGCCTGTAGACTTACTTTACTATCTACAGGTCGATACAGTTGTCTTGACATTACGTGGAGTGACTGAGAACTTACTTTACTATTTTACTCTACAGATACCATAAGAGGATCTGGAAATGCGGAAATTTTTGAGGCTCTTGAGGTCCCTTCGGGATCTGGAATTTGGCTGATGTGTTCCAGATATACCCTGACCAACCCGGATCCAGTTCTCACTTGGGGTCGATGTAGGACGTTGATTAATGGGGAAGGAGATAGGAAGTACAAGGAGAGTGCAAGCAACGTATGAAAGAAGATTAACGACACAACTCGTTTACAACAACAGATTTCTTCCCGTATGTGTGTTACCTGGCGTACACGCAGAATGTACATATTCCCCTTACACAGCATGGACATAGTCAGTAATTTGTGGTTTCCTGCAGTCTTGACCTTAGACAGTTAGTCCATTTCGTGATCATCAAGGCAGTGACGTACCTGACAGAAATTCTCATGAAGACTGCGGAGCTTCTACATAGCACCCCTATGCCACTTGGGTTTAACATTGATTTCGCACAGCTATTGCTGCGACGATGGCACACCCTGGGTCAAGGGATGAGATCAAGGTCGGCAAATATAAAGATTCAAATAAGGAAAAACAGCAGGAAATAAAGGTAGGATTGGTAGAAATGGGAACAACCGGCGGTTCGTGTGACGTCTTCCTGGTGGGGTGACCTTGCGTTTCTTGATGTACGCTATAACGTAACCGTACATAATTCCCCCAGGCTGTCAAAATCAATAACACTGCTATTTGAGCAGTCAGTCCCTATTTATTGCCATCCTTGGCTCCCAGTCTGCCTACATGTCTAGACGTCCAGCAACCCCTCCTATCATCGATGATCCCTCCGAGAACGATGAGGTTGAATGCAGCCTCGGTTGGTACTACGACAAACATGCCGGCAGTCATGTCCTACCCTTTGGGAAGCACGCGGGCCAGAAGATACATGATACGAGCATAACGTATTTGGACTGGTGCAGCAGGCACTTAGACAGGAATGTTCGTGGTTTCTCGTACGGTTCTTCTCAATGATCATTTGCTAACATGTATTCCTCCAACCAGCAATACGGTCCTACCTTACGTGCCATCCGCGCATTTCATTCTGGTCTGCAGAGACATGTGGAAACGAATTGCGGTGATTTCAGGTTCCCGTTTGGAAAGTACCAAGGTAGGAAGATTAGTGAATGCCCCGATGATTATCTTTTGTGGGCGAATGGTCAGCCACAGTTGACCAGCAAAGTACGTATACTATCAACCGGCTTTTAGAGCAGTTTTGACGCCTCAATGATATGACAGTATGGCATATTCTTCGAAGCTGTCACAAAGTGGCTTGAGCGTCCGCTTCAAGAGAAAGGAGGACCTGTTGAGCCATCGTATCCAGTATTTCACGGTAAAGAGGGTGGTAGAAATATCGTCAACGCACTTGGTTTGGACGAACGAAACACGGATCCTGAAGAATCTCCTTCGAAAACTAATTCACAGTACGTCCAGCACCAATTTATCCATTCCCCATCCAAGTTATATCCCTTCCTGAATAGAATTCGTGTCATGCACGTTGGCTTTAGCATCAGACCGGAAGGCAAGAAATCGTCTGACGCCGGCTGGCAAGAAGAAGATTCAGATGGTGGCCAACCGACGTCCATCTCCGAGTCTACGGTTAAGGCAGATTCGGGACTACCGGAGCAGCATACCCTTTCTGCAATTGTAGATATACAGGAGGGGCACTATGAGATTCGGGGTCATGCGCCGAGACGTTCCACCAGAGTTTTTTTGCTACGAATTACGGAATCTGAGGAATCGCTTCCTTCTTCTGTAACTCAGAAGGATGAAAGAAACCTGAAGGAACCGGAGAAAGCGCAGGTGGGCATCTCTGCAGACCTAGTATGCCTTTAATTGAGGAAAACTCCCCTTCTTCGGGCTCAGACACGAGCACCGCAGACAAAGAATGCCGTTGGTGTTGGCAAGCCGCTTGGAAAATGGTTTCAGAAGGCGTCCGCCAAGGTGACGTAGGTAAGTTGAGATAGTGGATTTCCATCTGGTCCGCTTTCTTACGCTTGGTTCCGGCAATGAACTTTCACTCATCGGAACATTGTCCAGAATAAATATTCTTCTTTCATATGGTATCCATAACCCAACATTCCTAATTGTGACTTCAATGCTGCGACGTACCAGGGCCCTTTGAGGACAATGGTACCCTTATCAATTGGCCATTGTTGAAGGTTTGTGCAGATGGAAGTTCAAGGCGCGCGATACAAATCCGAACTAGTAGCGCTTTAAATCTCGCCAACGCGATTTTGAAAGAGAAAGCGTGACCCAGAACAAGGTCGAGCACAAAGTACTATGACGCGAACCATTGGAAATTTAGTTGTTTTTGACTTTACCTCACTGATATCACCATTTGGTCACGCGTTAACTAGGATGTGGCAACGAATCTCAGGGTGACAAGGTAACCATGGTACAGCCAATTGAGTGGATCGTCACATGTGATACCAGAATACATTCAGAAGGCAGTCTTTCGCTTCATGTCGTCGACTGCAGTTTATAGTCCTCAGGGCGAACACAAAGCAACTAGAATATACCAGACTCGTACCCTCAAAGATTCTCAGTTCATGCATATACATAAACCTCCAAGCAGCAGTGACGAGTATGGCACCGAACACACTACAGTATATAAGGGTGAGTGCACAGAAGAAACCCCGAGTAATTAGTTCCTTTGTTTTTACGTAGCTTCATCTCCCGGGAGTCCCGCATGAAAAGTAAAAAAATTCTCTCGACCAATACTGCAAATAGCTCACCTGCGCATAGTGTAAGCTATGCCGTTTACATCGACTAGCAACATCATACTAAATTTACTTGACCCCTAAGGCCCTCGATAACTCCGTGTCCATCAGCATCTTGGGAAGAAGCCCTCTTCTTCTCCTGCTAACGCGCCCACCAACCGATTGTATCGTCGATGAGGATGAGGAGAAGTCGGTAATGCTGCCGCATCCTTCCAGAAGACATTCGCCGCGGGATCGAATTGACAGGAGCACGAAACTGGGAATAACAGGAGATAGTTCTTTCCCCGAAGATGCATTCGGCTATAGCTAACCTGCGCATCAAATCAGAAGGGTCGTCGTGCGATTCCACCCGACTTAAAACCAGATGGTTTGGTCACCAGATCTAGAGGATTCAAAGGGATGGGTTGTTCTGTTTCCAACAGTGTTGTTCTAACTAAATTTGAGAGATGGAAAGATACGTGCGGAGAGCCGTCAACGCACGACGGGTAAGTATAGGTAACTCGTAGAAAGCGGGTCAAGGAAGGCATCGATTCAAGTGACGTACGTGAGTTCGATTGTGATCTGTCACTTCAGCGGCCCATGTGTTCATTACACTCTGTAAGCCTGCGTATCTGACTTGTCAATGAATTAACATGGTCTCGTCTCACGCGACCGTGGCAACCACACCTTGGTCTCCAAACAAGGATACGACTCGTCCCATTGTCAATCAAATGGAATGACCAATCATCGTCTACAGAAGCAAGCCTCACGTATGCTTGTATAATTACAGTTGTCGTCGATGATGGTATTTCGAGCTCCTGTGATCGTCCTAGCTCCGATCAAATCCGCTTGACCCATCACAATCGCGCACACGTGTTGCGGGTTGTCGGCCCGGGGTTGGATTCGTACACCCAGAGATCGATCTACTCAGATTGAGTCCCCCGATGAACGTCCATTCCTCTGTGAAGCTTTAGAAGACGGTACATAGAAAGTCTCTCATGATGACATGAGTAAAGTCTTGTAACGTGTGAAGTAGAAAGCGACGATGACGTCAGGTGATGTTGACAGGCTCTTTCTCAGAAGAAAGCTTCAAACAGCTGACCAACCGTTTACGGCGATGACTGCATTTTCTCATCCGCAGAGCGCATATATAGCGCTCCAAATTGTTCTGTTTCTCTCGTTCCCCAGTAATCAACTACCATGGTCCTCACCTTCAAACACGAATGGAATACCCCCGTTTTCAAGGGCAAGACGTCTTTCCCTACTGGATTGTTCATCAACGGCCAGTTTGTTGATGGATCTGATGGAAAAGAGATTGAGTGAGTCATGCCGGTTGCGGAGCCGTGGGGACGATTACTGATCTTGCTCCAAGAGTGATCAATCCGAGTGCGATGAGGATTTGACTTTGAGGTCGAGCTGTGCTGACGCTATGATGCTTTAGCAAACGGTAAGGTGATCACGAAGGTCTCGGAGGGAACGAGCAAGGACGTCGATATTGCTGTCGCTGCTGCGAGAAAGGCTGTTGAGACTACATGGGGGCTCAATGTTTCCGGTGCAAAACGTGGGGAATTGCTAAACAACCTCGCAAACCTGATGGAGAAGAACAAGGAAGAATTGGCAGCACTCGAGGCGTTGGATAACGGTGCGGCTCGTTGCGTACTCGTTGAATTGAGTTCTTTTTGACCAATTTCACAGGAAAGACTTATGATTGGGCGTTTGGAACGGATCTGACGTTTGGTATCAGCGTTATCAAGTATTATGCTGGATGGGCCGATAAGATTCATGGCCAGACTATTGAGGTTCGTTTGTATATTCGTGGAAGTTGCCAATGTACTCACATGTTTACAGACTGACGAGAGAAAACTTATTTACACCCGCCACGAACCGATTGGTGTTGTAGTAAGTCAGTGCTGAATGTTTCTTTTTAACGTCATTGATGCCGGGTTGTTAGGGCCAAATTCTCCCATGTGCGTCTAATTTTAAACATAGTAACATGAAGCTCACTTCAGGTCTACCTTTTGCTTGACTCAATGTAGGGAACTTCCCTCGTAAGTATTGATTAATCATGGTACAATTTTGACCCCAACTCCAATTAGTTCTGCTCTTGACCTGGAAAATTGGTCCCGGTGAGTCACCGCAAGAGACTTCTCTATATCTTCTTACTCATTCGTACCTTCCCAGCACTGGCAACCGGGAACTCCATCGTTCTCAAGGTTCACTCTCACTTATCCTTCTGTTTTCCCGCATCTGATTTTTCCTTTCCAGCCTTCCGAGTTCACACCTCTCACCGCCATCCGCATGGGCCAGCTTATCCAGGAAGCCGGCTTCCCGCCTGGTGTCGTGAACATCATCACAGGCTATGGACCCACAGTTGGCGCGGCCATCAGCGAACACCGTGACATTGACAAGGTGGCGTTCACAGGCAGTACACTGGTGGGAAGGAAGGTAATGGAGGCTGGTGCGAAGAGCAACTTGAAGCAGGTCACGCTTGAGCTCGGCGGAAAGAGTCCCAATATCATCTTTGATGATGCGGATCTGGAGCAGTCTGTTAACTGGGCTGCGCACGGGATTTTGTGAGTCCCTGTGAATGCCACGGTCTTAGAGGAAAGTTAACTGATACGTCTGAAAGCTGGAACCACGGACAGGCTTGCTGTGCAGGTTCTAGGATCTTCGTTCAGGCTGGCATCTATGATAAGTTCCTTAAAATGTTCACGGAAAAAGCCAAGGCGATCAAAGTGGGCGATCCCTTCCTCAATGAGACCGACCAAGGTCCCCAGGTCTCTCAGATCCAGTACGACGTAAGCTTTCCCGCTGTTTCGGTTCTGTTCTCATCACTCATGTATATTTATACCAGCGCATCATGGGATATATCAATTCTGGAAAGGAACAGGGTGCCACGGTACACCTCGGCGGTGGTCGTCACGGCACGGAGGGATATTTCATCAGCCCAACTATCTTTACGGATACCAAGCCCGATATGAAGATCGTCCAAGAAGAGATTTTCGGACCTGTCGGTGTTGTGATTAAGTTTGTGGATGAAGAGGATGTCCTCAAGCAGGCGAATGATACAGGTGCGTCTATCTTTCTTTGTCTCCTTCCTTCCAGATCGGCATCAAGTGTTGATGGTTTGGGCATGAAACAGTATACGGTCTCGCGGCCGCAGTTTTCAGCCAAAACATCAATCGCGCGTTGGAGACAGCGCATAAACTCAAAGCGGGGACTGCGTGGGTCAACTGTGTCAACCAGCTCCACCCCAATGTGCCGTTTGGTGGGTACAAACAATCTGGTATTGGTCGTGAGCTCGGAGAGTATGCTATCCATCAGTAAGTCCCTGTTGTCCCTAGTGTTGTCGGAAGGAAGAATACTGAACGGTATGGCAGCTATACCAACGTCAAAGCGGTGCATGTTAACTTCGGCCATAAGCAATAGAAGAGTTACGAAGATTGTATGGCAAGTTTTTTTTTTTGATGAGATGACATTTTTTGAATGTATGTATCATATTCGTATGTATGATGTCGAACATTGTGTAGTACGAAAGCCAATAAAATTTGCCTGCATTTCTGCTATCTGTTGTTCACATCATAGTACTAGAAGTGCACCAGTCTGAGTCTGAGTCTGAGTCTTCCTCCTACTAAGGGTCTTTTTTAATATGTCAACAACTTGCTAGCCCTCTGCTTCATGCTAAGCACAATCTTCTCCAAATGTTCATCATTTTCCTCCTGTTATCTTGAAAATCCAAACTCATTAAGCTTTGTAGTGTCAAAGCTTAAACATGTCGAGGATAGGACACTGAAAGCTGACCATGGAAGATGAATAGAAACAGGAATGTTAACCAACAAAAGACAAATGTGACAAAAAGACTTATATTAGCCAATGACACTGCTACAGTATACATTATGTCTTCGCCACACTCTCAAAACCCTTTTGACAAGATGTGTCCCACTCAAGGTTATTATTCTGACGTTGTAGTGTGTGCAGTTTTGAGTTTGAGCTGAAGGTGAGGGCAGAGAGAAGTATTAAGACATTTTCATTGGTAAAGAGATAGCAACCAGACAAATTGGAAACCCAGTGAACTCACTGCCACACCTTATTGGCTATCTACCTGTGTAAACAGAGCAGGCTGTTACAGCCTATATTTAGTTATACTTAGCACAGCCACTCTTTGGTCTTTTTTTCCTTTACCACCATCCCTATGCTTGTTCTTCTTGATCTTCTTCTTGATCTTCTACTTCTCCACCTAGCCTTAAATCCTACAGATTCATAAGAGTAATTAGGCTATGTACTACTAGTAAGGCCTTCAGCCTAACTACTAGTGCTAGTACTAGTAGACAAAGGATGGGGCACTTAACAAATCAAAGACTCACCATCCTGTAACACCATTACACTCTGAAATCAAATTTTGATTGCTGGTTGTCACCTTGCTGCTGCTGTTTTCTGGTCATTCTTGTTATATGTTTTTGGTATTTTTCTGATGTGTACCCCTGTATCTACAATTTTTGATGCATGCTTACAGTATATTGGAAGCTTTTTATTAGACACTTTATCTGCCTCAGATTGAGGCAGATGTATCATTTTTCCTATATTATGTAATAACTGCCCTCAGTCATGGCAGTTAGTGTCAGGGAATCCATCTTTCATCCCTCCTTCTCACCCTCTAATCCTCCTCTGGCCATTCCCACTAGGTTTTCCTTCATGCATTTCCTCAAGCCCTATGGGCCAGTACCACTTTTAGGACTCTAGCTGCACTGGTTCTCTGTCTGTAATTCATTTACTGTCAGTCTTCTAGCACAGCTGCATTGGAACCCTTCTTCCATCTCTCATTCTCGCCTTTTACTCCTTCTCTGGCCACCCTCACTATAATTTTTTTCATGCATTTCCTCAAGTCTTATCTGCTGGTACAATTTCTAGGACTCTAGCTGTGCTAATTCTCTGTCCATAATTCATTTACTGTCAGTCCCCTAGCACAGCCACTTCTGGATTTGGACAATCTCCAGGTTTTCACTGTTTTAGATTAGGGTTGAGGCTTTCTGTTATTCTGTACAGTAGCTCCCACACATTCAGAGCCTTGGAAGTGCCACTTTTGGCATAGGAAATTCCCAGAATTGTTCTCTTTGGGTCTCCCTCTGCTGTAAGGGCAGCACTAGTGCCTAGACTCATACTATGTAAACGCTACTTACTAACTCACTCAGTGAGCAGACCACAAGGGCCAAGTGAACTGATGAGGTGGATGAGGGAGTGAGCAGTGGGCAAGGAGGGCATGAAAGCAGAGGTAACTCATGAGATGAGCTTACAGGAGTGGACCTTGGATAAGACTGTTGAACACTGCTATTGTTAGGTCTGAGAATATGCTATCCTCAAGGCCTCCTATATACTACAAGCCTACTTAAGGGTAGGCTACTCATGCAGGCCAATTGACTAACAACTACTGACTAATTAGTGGGTGGTATGTAAAGGTATCTTACGATGTGGGGGCCAGAATGATAAACAACAATACTAATATGGAATAAATGTCTGATCATGACTCACCAGGGCTGACTACGACTGACAGGAAGGTGCTGAGAAAGTCTGGCAGCATAGTGCTGATGCCAAGCCAGAAATAGAACTACAAGTCCAGAGAATCGGAGCATGCCCTGACAACTGCCAGGTATGTAGCTATACCTGTACAACCTTAAATAGTACTGAATATACTTTGGATCTCCCTCTGCCAGCTGTGTGACTTAGTCATAGCCTCCAAAAGTTGCCCTTACAGTTAGCTAGTGAGTCAACCTCTTTCCAATCACTTGCTCTTCCTGGAGCAGAAATATTTTTCTCTTCTTTGCAGTAGGTAGAAAAAAATAAATTTTGTTTTCTCAGGCTCATTGCATTGCCCCATCACTTCCATGCCCTTTAAAATAATTCACTTTGCCTAGATTTTAGGCATGGCTCTCTTCAGAACCTCTACTACTCTCCACAAGATGGATCAATCAAAATCTCTCCCTCAAGTTGTTATTATAACTCCATGGCTCAACCTGACTGCCCTCCACCTCAAAACTTGCCAGCCCTACCTAATTTTTATGGTATGCCCCTGTCATGACTCTTTTATGCCATGAACTATTCACACAATTGCCACTTGCACAACTTTTCTTGGCTCTCCTCCCATCCCTGCCTCAGGGGCCACCCAACCCACTCCCAACTACTCAAACCAGCATGGCCAACCTTGGACCCCATCAGAAGGTTGTCCATGCCACCTGATCAAATCCAACACCCAGCAAGTTGGCCCAGAATGCCACCACCAACTGGATCTGACACCCAACATTGAGTACTCTGCCTAATTGGCCCTGACATCCACCATCAGCATTCTACCACTGCCATCAATGCCACCACCTGCCATCAGTATTCCACCACCTCCACCCCAATGCTACCTCAACATTTGCACAATACACTGCACAAGCCTGGCTGCTCTGAGGCCCCAGATATGCAGATACCTGACTAGTAGATAGCAACTCATTACAATAGTCTTGATATTGCCTAACTGTTGCCTTGTATTGCTCTGATTTGTCTGTGACTTCAATCCTGTGTAATTTGTTTTTCAGTCTTCCTTCAGTTTTTCTCCCTCTTGTTAACTTTCTTTGCCTTCATTCAACTCACTCCAGACCCCATTGCCAGTGTCCATATCTACTTGCCTCACTCCTGGGACCATTTCACTAAGTCTTCAGAGACCACTCTACTCCTTCAAAAGAATTCTGAACTTTGTTCTTTGAACCCTGCAGGTTCAGGAGTTGCCCCACAGACATTGAGTCTGCTTAGTAAGGACTTGCCTGCCACAAAAAGCCTCCATTATCAGTGGAACCAGACAATAGCCTCTAGAGGTTGTCCTTGCAATGAACATTTTCAAGTTAATCTCTGCATTTTCCTTTCTGAAGTCTGTAGCATGATACTTAACCCTCATTGTTAGTGTTATGCTAGGTCCAGCTTCAGGCCATCGGTTAGGCTGGAGGAGATGGCCTAGTAGTGGCTTTGGCCTGGCTCATGGTGGTAGCAAGTCTCAACATAAACCATGAAAATGTATTAAATCATCAAATCTAGCTCTGCCTACACCTTCAAATAACTTTGTATTCTTAGCTCCAGGGAAAAAAAGGCAGACATTGCAAGATATGCTAAGGTACAGGACATGATGGATCTGACTGTCCTGGCATGAATGACCGAAAACTATGTAAATACAGGTATGTAAAGCAATTTGAGAGTTATTTTTGCTGTTTTTACTAAGATTCAGTAATAGGAATCAAAGAGAAGGCTTATAATCATTTTCAATGACAGTACTATAATTGCTATACTTGGCAGTACCTACATGATTGCATTTTTCTTGGAGATTTAATGAAATTTCAATAAAAATTTAGTTCGAGTTATTTAAAATATGGAAATTGGACATAGGTACAGGCCCTATGGGCCTGTCTAATTTTTGATTTTTTCCCAAAATTTGGGGTCTGTCCCACACTGCACCACAGCGGTTTTTCGGCGGCATGTTTCGGAGTTGGGGCAAAAATCACTGAGATGATGTCATATTGATTTCAGCACTTCAGACTCCAAATTGCTGTTCATGTTGTGTCCATGGTCGATTTTGTGACATTTCTGGTGGTATCGCTTAATAAACAGTATCTCCAGGCATCCTACATCCTTCAAAATCCTCCAGACACGAATTACACAAAAATTTTCAGGTTTAAGCACCGTTGGACCCCGCCTCGGGATTCTTCGGTCCGTACCCTTGGGAGTGACTGTGATGTGTGTGGAGAAGGTTCCAACAGCTTATCAGGCGTAATCAGCCGATCTATCAGGCATGTCATGGTATGACAAGGAATGACAAGTATACAATCAATTAGATCCCCCTGGATGAAACTTGTTTTCAAATAATCTGTCCGGCGTTCTCCGGACTTGTTAATGTTCTAGTATTGTACCCGTTAGGTTTCGACAAGGTCCTCACAATCATGGACGTTGACTCTTTAAATAAGCGCGATATACAGACTGTCTGAGCACGCCCATCCGTAACTGCTTATTGACTGCAAGGCGGAAATTATTTGACGTAGCAAGCTATGGGTGGTGATTTCATTCAAATCAGCACTTTCAAATCATTATATGGCGTGCGAATGTCTCGCTAACATATGTTTTATATTTTGATCAGATGGTTAAAACTTCTGGAACTCCGGTGACGTTGTTGTTTCTTCGTCTTTCTTTCCACGACAAGTCATTTGGCTACGCTGTAACTGTTCCACTTTACCCAGCCATGTCTCAGCTATCTCCTGCCAGTCTTCTGCTTTGGGCTGTTCTCACCTCTTTTGTGGGTCTCTCAATTAACTGCAGGATATCATAGCCAACAAATCCCTAGGTAGGGGCGTTCTTGATTTACCATTTGTGGTCATTCGATAGATTCAAGTGCCTCAAGTAAGTAGAATGAGCTCTCAAGGCATCCTGTGTATAAATACCCTCTTAGGATGAATACGCCCTCTGGAGCATTTAAACGGGTTATGACGGTGTGTCGGCCCCGAATTCTCGCATTCTACTGATACTCATTCCTTCAGTATACTTATCTATTAACACTGCCGTTACTGGAAATATACTCTATTGGTTTCACGGTCATAAAATATAATGAAGGCTTTTTCACTCTTCCTTCAGGAGAAAGTAAGCCCGGATTTTGTTTGCATGGCCAGCACATCTCATTCCACTATCTAGCCATCCCAAAGCCTATCGAACTATGGAGTCCCCTTGCTCAAAGGTTCAATCTTCCCTTAATGCTGTGTCTCTCTGTAGCGTGGAGCTTAGAAATGTAATTCTGACTTCGTCCTGTCTGCACACCCGCCACTTACGGCTGTGCCTTACAGGGTCACTCATTTGGAAGGTATTACAATTTTTTTGGTTGTTCTAAGAGCTGACCGCGTTTTCTGCCCCCTCAAGAGCTGTGCTTTTGGATGTTCGTCCTCAACTCAGGCTCTCGTCACCGTATCTGGTTCCGCAGCCGCTACTTCAAATTGTGGGTCGTTGGTTCAATCGTTGCTGTTATTTCCATGCCCGCTATCACTGCTTCCATGCATTCCAACCCGCTCAAAGTCAGTTCTCACTCTCCATACAAGATATCATGCAAAGTAAACATCATACAGTCCGAATTGTATACATTTTTGGTCGGAAGCCTGGGAAGTACCTCATTGACACTCTGGTTCATACCTATCCTGTAAGGATATTCCCAATATGATATTCTATCTTTATCACTTACTTCTTATTTAACTGAGCAGGTTCAAGTTCCCAAAATTCCTACAGAACCTAGTGAATTTCTCCAGTGTTTTCAACACCAAAACGTCATGCTAAATAAATATTCACGTTTTAGCGGACCCAGGGCGTCGACTCTAATTCAATAGCGCGCCTTACCAAGCTTTCGGAACTGAATGTATGCTAGTATATTTTATTGGACATTGAAGGTTGAATTATGACCTTGTGCCAGACTATTCGTGTCTTCTTTCGGTTCCTTTTCACACTCCCCTTCCTGATTCTAAGCGCCAATAGTCTACGGCCCCAATTACGCATCAATGGCAGCATGCTTTGGTCAGGTGAGCCTACTTAGCGTCGGAGGCTCACGATTTGTATGGCCTTATAATACTCATTTAACTTTTAGACTTCTTTGCATTTATAGCAGAAGTTGGATGCACAATTTCCTCGGCAATCACTCTTTTCGTATGTCCTCCTCACGGTCCAGGATACATCTGCTTATACCCACACTCAAGATCTTCTTTCCCCGCTCCATCGAAGGGGAGATTGCGGCACATGAACAGCGGAGACGTAATAAATCTGGATACACTGGCATGTACGAGGTAAGCGCGTACAGCTCATGTAACAAATTCACGCACAGAAATGTGATGCAGTGTTCAAGTAACGTGTCAAGCTCCGGATTTCCATCGTTCCACTCCGATGCACACAGCCCTCCTTCCTCGGCCAGACAGAGCTTTCAGCCTGCATCTGATAATTATCATCGACAGATATCTTCAATGGAGCAGTACCATGTGAAAGAGGACAAGGATACTATTGCAAGTCTCCCGCCATTGAGGCCAAATAGGAAGAGGGGATATGACCTTCAGTTTGGGGACATGAGCCAACTTGATAATAAAAAAGTCATGGCGAAGTTCAAATCGCACAGCTCAAACACAAACGATATGGTGCATATCTTCAGCTCACCGATTGGTATGTCCTCACTTTGTCTCTTTGAACATGTATTAAACGATACCTTTGACGGTAGATATTGAATACGATGACCACAAATCAGGAGGTCCATGGCTGACTTTCAGCCAGAAATGATATAGCAATGTGATACCCACTTATTTGGACAAGTCGTTTGACCTTGACAGTGAGATATCCACATTACGTGACAGATGGATGATGTTGTGATTCAATTGAAATCAATAGAATTACGAAGTTCAGGATGGAAATGACAGACAGAAAATACGGTAGCACATTTCAAAGGACCCCACATAAGTGTGTCAAAGTCTACAAGGTGTCTGCACGTAGCAGGTGCATACACCGTTGGTTTAGCTCCGGCTTGTTCATGTAAAATTTCGTCGTCATAACTAATACCCCTGATCATGGTCATCTATGTCAGTGCAGTTTGCGCATGTCTGTGGGCTCGAAAAAGCTTCTTTTGTCATTCTTATGTTCTCTCTTGTGCTCTCTGTAGTTGAGTGAGTGGATCAGTCAGGTTCCTCCTCAACCATATCGACTTCCTCTTGTACCTGCCTTTTTCTTATCAGCAATGATTTGTATAGGGTCTCTGCCTACAATGGAGCCCTTTTCAATGAGTTTGTGATCAATATATCAAACTACAGATCTATATATGAAGATTGGTAAGTTCAACAAAGAAGCACATACAAATTAAATATGACAAGCAAGTGAAACATGAACTCATAGTCTGTCTACTCATAGTTGTCATTGTAAAATGAAATTATTTATCTATGTCTGTATTTAAACTATGTGTCTAGTGAAGTTTAAGTCACTTTTGAGTTGCGAATCTTCAGGTGTGATTACTTGTTTCTTCATACACTTCGGGAAATCCCTGGAGTTTCTTGAGAAAAAGCTGTTAGAAACACGTTATGTAATTTCTAACTTGTTTTTCTCAAGTTACACATAAAATATATTTTGAAAAACAGAAAAAAAAAAGTTAAAGTTTCTCGATGATTTTCCTCTAGATAAAAGAAAAATTTTTCTTTTGATTATTCCTGAGATACAGATTAATAAAATTAATCATGTTTCTAGCCTTTTTCTCGAGAAGAAATTGATGTTTACATTCTTGTGTTCCTTTGTGAACACTTGTTGTATTTCTTTCAAGTGTTTCTCAAATAAAATTTTTTGTTTTTCTCACGAAAAACTTATTAGAAACACTTAGAGTGTTTCTCGGGAAAAATAAATTAGATAATATTTAAGTATTTCTGTAGAAACACACATTAGAAACACCTATCGCGTCGACGAGCGCGTCGTGCATCATACGATGCGCGTCGTGCTCATCGACACTGCTCGTCGGGTTCTTTCAAGATCATACGATGTGCGACGCGCTCATCAACACTTCTCATCGGGAAGTTCAAAACAAACTATTATGACCTTTACATTGAAGTAAAAACATACTCGAATACATGAAATGAGATTGTACATATGTAATAAGATGTTTTATGGTAGTAAGTAGAAAAAAAAATAAGGCATTCAGCCAGAAGAAAATAAACGGCAAACAAAATGAAATGCAATGGCCAATGGGAAGATGATGATAAAGGGAATCACGACGTAGGGTTGCAAACCAATGACGATAGACAGAATGGCAATGCATCCAGAGCAAAAGGCCAAGGCCATAGAGATAGCCGCGAGCAAGATGACGATTTTTAAGACTTCAGAGACCTAGTTGGGTAAGGAACTCAAGGACACTGATTCTGGAATGAGTGTGAAACTCGCTCACATCAAAGGTGTACATTATGATGTAGGTAACAGCCAAAATCGCCAAAATAACTGTGGAAACAATGCATAACCAGACCATGTACATGGCGAACCTGCAGGGAACAGAATTTTCTTGAGGTATCGCCAGGGCACCTATAATTGGGCTACGAAACATTGTGTAAACGTCGGCAATAATGTTTTCAAAGGTAGAATACCAACGCCACCAATGAAAATGCCTATGTCGTCGTGAGAAGAACGGACTAGGAGGAATTTTGCAATAAAACCCACATACCAGAAGCAATATTTGGAAGGAATAGGGCCGCAAGTCATTCATGGTCGTAGGGCGTGCCTCAGCGGGAAAAACTTTGGATAGGACAGAGCCTATGGACATGTTAGACATAGATTGTGGTGAAGTGATGGTGGTGGTCAAGTGAAGAGAGAGAAATGGGGGATGTTCTCGCGAGGCTGAGCTTATAAGAGAAAGATACGGGTATATTCTCGCGCTGCCAAGTTGTCTGTTGCCCATTGCCCTGCTCCTCCCTCAGGACCCTCAGAGAGCGCCCAAATGCCCTCTGTCAACGTCCACGCACCCGAACGAAGCGTCGTTGCCGCTTCTTTCGGCGTCGTTTATGCTGGAGCTGCCTCACTCACCCCCTTCCCTCCTCCCTTCCCTCCTGCCAACTCGTCGACCGTCAGGACCCCCAGAGAGCGTCCAAATGCCCTCTCTCAACGTCCACGCACCTGAACGAAGCGTTGTTGTCGCTTCGTTCGGCGCCGTCATGCTGGGGGCTGCCTCCATTCCTCCTCCCTTCCCTCCTGCCAACTCGTCGACCGTCGGGAGCCCCAGAGAGCGTCCAAATGCCCTCTCTGAACATCCACGCGCCCGAACGAAGCGTCGTTGCCGCTTCGTTCGGCGTC
>JAGGAT010000613.1:0-22428 GCA_017657195.1 Termitomyces sp. T70a | reverse complement strand
CTCCGGACTAAAAGTAAGTAATCAATGGAATAATGTAAGTATGGGGACACCGGGGAGAATAGATATAACAGAGGAAAAGGAGGGAGAAGGGGAGTCCCCTGACACTAGCTAGCCTTGCTGCCTACTCCACAGTAGGTCATGAGCACCACTGGCTTTTGCTGTAGCAGGCACACTATCCAAAACACACCAGATCCTGGCAGACATGATGCAGAGAATTGATGGCAGCTTTGACTGGTCATCAGCACACAACTCTCCATTTGAGCTCTTGAAGCTTGCGCTGATGAACTTTCCTTGGTCCCACCATGATGCCATCCCTGCAGACCTCACACTATCTCAAGTGATCCACCATTACATTGTATAAATATCTGGGAGTTGTCTTCAACTCTAAACTATATTGGAACACCCATGCTCAGCGTGTAGTGGCCAAGGCCACATGGTGGACCCTGCAGATAGCCCGCCTCTCCAGGCCATCAATGAGTATGCCTCTACATAGCATATGCCAACTGTTCAACACAGTGGCCATCCCAGCAATAACTTATGCAGCTGATGTTTGGTACACCATAGTTCATGACTCCTCCTCTGGGGCAAAGAGACTCGGTTCAGTTGCTGTCACCAACAAGCTTGCCCTGTCCCAAAGACAAGCAGCTAAAGTTGCAATGGGTGCCCTCAGGACCACAGCCAGTGATGTGGTAGACTTCCATACCAACCTCCTTCCAGTTGACCTGTTGTTTTACAAGGTCCTATTCTGAGCAGCAGTGCATCTTTCTTTCCTATCCCCTGTGCATCCCCTCTATGCTCCTGTCCACAGGGCCATGCAATGCTATGTTGCAAGGCACAGATCCCCCCTCCATCACTTCTTTCACATCAGTGGGTCAACTCTGGCTGCATCAAGATGGTCAAAGCCATTTGCCACAGGCTAAACTACACACCAGCCTTTACACACTATATTGAGAAGGACAAGGAAAGCACGCTTGTTGCTGCCACAGAGACATTTGCTGCCACTCCTGTAGCAGTTTACTGCAACAGCTCAGGTGTGGACGGTGGGATCAGTGCCTCAGCAGTACTTTACACCAAGGGTCAGGAGTCAGCATCTCATGGCTACTATCTAGGTCCAGCTTCACAGCACACGGTTTATGAGGCCAAAGTAGTAGGCTTCATCCTCACTCTGTATTTACTCATCAGCCTTTGCCACAGACTGCTGGCCCTAGCAGTTGTGGGAAGTGACAGCCAAGCTGCCATATGAGTGCAGCTTAATCAATGCCCCCATCTGGGCCACCACCTCCTTGACAAGGTCCACATAGCTGCAGAACTGCTCCATGTCAAGCAGGACTGTCTGATACATGCACGAGACAGGAGGCTAGCCATTGGTTGAGGCACTGACTGGAGCGACTGCACCAAAGAAGTCATTGACCTTCAGTTTCAGTTCCATTGGACCCCTGGTCACATAAACTTTGAGCTCAACAGACAGGCAGACACCCTGGCAAAAAAAGCTGCATGGGGCTTTACCAGCAACACCAGAGACCTCCCCCCATTCCTTTGCCGCCTCCCCCTCTCCATCAGCATCACTGCAGCCAGGCAAGAGGCCATCAACATCCTCCAGGCTACTTGGAAGTCCTGCTGGAAGAAGTCACCTTGCTACTCCTCACTCCACATCATAGATCAGTCTTTGCCATCCAAGCAATATATGCAGTTAACCAAGCCTCTCACCAGGAAAAACTCGGCTCTCCTCACTCAACTCCACATGGACCACACTGTCTTCAACCACCATCTATTTTGCATTTGCAAATCAGAGACTCTGACCTGCCCCCACTGTGGCAACCTCACGGTTGAATTGGTCCACCACTATTTGCTGAGCTGCCCCCACTATAAATTCAAATGGCACTTCCACATTCGCTATAATCTATGTCACAAAGCTGAGTCCATACCCTACTTACCAACCCACTGCCCTGAAGCACCTCTTTAGATTCATCAATGCAACCAAGCACTTCATCCAAACCCTAAGCACCCTGAAGTCAAGACCCCCCTAAAGTCTCACCTCTCACCTCTCTACCCATTATCCTACACACATCTAATGTCAGCACCAGTCTTATCCCTTTCCTGGTCCTCTGATCTTTCACTCCCTTATGGGTTGAGCCACAACTGCATTGCTCAACCTCTAGCCATCTGCTCCACGGGTGGTAGTCATTGCTGCCAACATCCACATACAAGTTGACCCAGCGATGACAGGCAGTAACAGGGGGGCAGAGTCTAAAACAATAATAGAAAACCAGCCCACTCTTTCTCATGTATGCGGGGGGGTGAAGCATTCTTGGGCCCTTGTAGTTTTCTGTAGCCTCCATAGAACTGTGTACCATGGCACTAGATGCCCAACATGATAATTTTGACTAAAAAAAAAAAAGTTTAAATGGGATGGCATGTGCAGATTGAGGGTGTGATGCTTTATATAATCAGAATGCATTGAGATTGGACAGAGTGGAAGTGTGTCTTGTAGAGAAGAGAGCCAGCAGCAAGGTAAGCTAGTACAGAGAGATTGTCCTGTGGCCTCAAGGTATCATGCTGGGTGGCGAGAAGAGAGTAGTAATGTGTGGGGGATGGTCAGTAGGGGAATGCTGAAGTCTTGCCACCCTGGTCTAATTATCTAGGAGTTGCCATATGCCAAATGACAGATATGGTTCATCTCATTCTGGTGACAACTACTATGAAGACATTGTAGCTTTCATGGATATACCTATAAGAGATTGTGAGGTTGCATGGCCTCTCCAGTTTAATAGTCAGCAACCATGACTTGAAATTCACATCTAAATGATGGTGGCATAAACTGCATAAGCTCTTGAGTGTGCAGTTGCTAATATCAACCTTATTTCATCTGCATACAGATAGACAAATTGAGCAAGCTAATCACGACATTACCCAGACCTTCAGGGCAATAGGTGTCAGGTTTTGCTGATCTGGGAGCCTTTTCTAGTAAGCAATAACTTTATGAGGTGCAAGCAAGTTCCAAACTACATAGATGCAGTGTCAAGGGCTCCAGGATAAGTTTTAGGACACAAGACAGTAAGAAGAGTAAGTCCTGGGGTTAGAGGACTTGCTCCAGGATTGAAATGAAATTGGAGTGTTGAGTCGACAGAGGAGTTCTGGTGACAAGACAAAATTGAGTTGATAGATGGTAGTGCATGCCAGTCAATATAGTGCATGTGATGTGTGATAGCCCTGGATAGTGCATGATGGCTAGGTGATCTGCATGATGGCTCAGGGTGATGCATGGGGATTGGGTGATGGCCTGGGGGCTTCAGGAGGGCCTTAGTGCCAAGACCCTCCAAGGCATGCATGGTTGGTCTAGTCAGTCTGGAGGTCCAAGTTTGAGAGTTCTAGGCCTTGTTGATGTTTAGCAAAAAGAAAAAAGTTCAACTTTTTCCTTATCATGTCATAGCCATTCCCTACTCCCTTGCACATGCCCACACTTCCCACTACCAGTGGGGTGGTGGAACACCTAAAGTGGGAGGCCTGGAATGACCAGTATTGCTGGGGCTGGAACTAAGAGTAGGTAGCAGAGTTGTATCATCAATGTGTGTGGAGCCACTTTCCAATCTGGTGTACTTACTCTCTATTTTCAGAGCAATTTTCTTAGAGGCTAGAGGCAGGTTCCAGCTAACCTTTGCAGGTCCCAGGAGCAGGGTCTGGGCAGGTCATGGTGGCAGAGCCTAGTCAGCCCTTGCAGGTCCCAGGAGCAGGGCCTGGTTGATTGGCACCCACCTTTGCATAGATGATGGTGTGTCCCCATCCTTGCATGCCTCCCCCTCCTCCATCTGCATGCCAGGACCTGGCCCCAGAGTTCATCTCCATTATGCCCAAGAATTTCCAGGTGCCCCTAGGGTCTGTGACCAAGGAGGTCTATCAATGAGCCTTGGATCATCCCTGGAGGCTGCCCACCCATGAGTGGTGCATGGACAATGGCCCAGTGAGTATCCCATTGCATATCTATTTACCTGAACTGATCTGAGGCGGTGTTTTGCTGCACATGCTGGGGGGTGCAATGCCTCTTTATGGCTCCAAACATGGCATCCTAGCATGACTCTTTGGTGTGCAAGGCATGCCAGAGTAACTATGAGCAATGTTCTGTATTGGTTTTGTAGTGGGCTCGTTGCATGTTGAAGGAGCAGGGGTGGGACTTGGAGTGGTTGACCTGGAGGATGGGAGTGGAGGTGAGGAATTGGTTAGTGGAGCTGGGGTTGTTCAGGGCTGCAGGAAGTTCTGGGGGAGTGGAAATGAATGTATTAGGAGGCAAGAGCATGCTAGCAGTAGAGGCTCCTCTCTAGATCAAAGGAGTAGTAACACAGGGGGCCCAAAGAGTGGCGGTCTGGGTAGGATGGAAGGAGGGCGTGGATAATGGGAAAGGAAGCAGCAGGCCTTTCCAGAGGTGGGGCTATCATCCAAATGGGCCTGACCAGGTTATTCCCCATCACTGCTGCCCCTGTCAGTATTCTTGCCCTTGTCTGGTTGCCCCATGACTGTCAATGCAGAGGAGCTGTGGGCCTGGTTGGAGCAGATTGGGCAGAAGTCATGCCAGTTGTCAGACCAGCATCAGGCAACTGCTGGGTACTTGCAGGAGATGCAGTTGGAGTTGGCATAGGCCCAGGAGGAGTGCAGGGAGCAGGAGAGGCTTGGTTATAGGCCAAGGAGAAGTGGGAGGTTGTGTTCTAGGAGCGGAATGCAGCTCTAGCAGGTCAAGTGGGTTGGGCAGAGTTGGAAGATGAGCTGGAGGCAATGCAGGTGCAGTTGGAGCAGGGGATAGGCAAGGAGTAGGGCCCCAGGGAAGAGCACATGGCAATTGTCATGTGCCTCCTCCATGGCCTAATAGTAGTGTGGCTGACCTCTCTAGGTAGGTTGTGAGTAACTTTGCCAGCTGTGACTGACAGCAGATAGAGTGGGCCTGGGAGCACTGCCAGCTTCTAAATAGCACATTGTCAGTCTTGTTCTTCTTGAAAGATGGACTCCAGTCCCCAGTTTTGCTGGAGGTCATGCAGGGGATGAGTCAGCTGGGGTGGTTAGTTGGGGCCTATTGCTGGAGAAATGTCCTGGAACCTGGGACCTGGTTTGAGAGGGTCCTCATCAAGGGGAAGAGTCCGTTCCGACTTTCAAGCAGGTGCTGACAATGATCACTGTGGCATATGTGCCAGAGGTCTCTGAGGAGGTAGTGGCAGACTGGGTGAGGCAAGGGGAGCTAAGGAGTTTGAGAGATCTGGGGGGCAGAGATGAGTCAGGGCCTTAGGGGGAGCTCCAGGGACTTTTTCCTTGCTGAACCTTTCATCTGGATCTCCTTGTGTCAAGGACTTTATCTGTAATATTGTCTACATGTAGATGTAAATAATGGACTCACTTTTTCTCTGTTCTTGACCTGGAATAGCTATGAAATGAGAATAATTTTATTTGGGGCTGAGGCAACCATGGGGTTTTCTCTGAGTTGGGGTTATGGGGTTAAAGGCAACTACAAAGGGTAAGGGCCAATCAGTAAGTAAATGTAACAAAGAGTGAAGTAAGAAAAGGTTTTGGGAGTTACTCATGGGAGTTGAATCCCTAGTGAGATCAGAGGCAGGGGTTATGCCCACTACTGCTGTTTGTAAGATCAGGGCCTGTTATTGTAGGGCCTGGAGTGTTGCTGTTGGAAGTTTCAGAGTTTGTCAGGGGCTCTAGAGAGGTTTTTGAGGGGTTTCCAGGTGTCGTCCTCAGAGTTGTATCCTTTCCATCATATCAGGTAGTAGAGGCACTCTCAAATGTCCCAGGAGTTGAGGATCTCATCAACTTTATAGTGGTACTTGTCTTTGACCTCAACAGGTGGGGGAGAGTTGGGGAGTCATCCAAGAATGGAGTCTGGGATTTGTCGTTCAAGGAGTTGGATATGTAAAACTGGATGGAGTCCTTTGAGGCTTGGAGGGAGCTTGAGCTTGTAGGCATGGGATGAGACCTTCTGGAGGACCTTGAAGGGTCTGACATGCTTATGGTCAAGTTTCAGAGAGGGCCAGCAAGTGTGTAGGTGTTATCTATCTAACCATACCTTTGTTTCAAGGTCCCAATCAGAGATGTCTTCTTGCTTGGCATGCTTGGCATAGTTCTGGTTGGCAATGTCAATTTCTTTGTGGAGGAACTCCTGAAGGGACCAGAAATCTTAGGCAACTTTGTGAGTAGTGTAGAAAGAGATATCCTGGTGATGAGCCTCTTGCCTGGCTCAATGCAGAACACAATATTTACTGACAGACTATACATTTGCCAACACACTTGCCAACACACTTGCTAACTCTTGCCACACTTTCTACCATCTCTGTCCACTCCCTTGCCACCTTGCTGACTCTCCTTGCCCTTGCCAACATAATGCACTCTTACCACCATCTCTTGCCACTTCTTGCCACATTTGGACAGATTGGACATGTACAGAAACAATTAGATTGGTAGCTTAACACATTGATTCATCTTTAGCTATTAACCCTCAATTACCAACCCTGCTGCAACTCATTTATACTTTCTTAGACTTTGATTACATTCTGGTTGTCAATATTTTAATTACTTTTGAAATGGCCTTCTGCCATTACCTTATAAATACTGTACATAGTTATCACACAAAACAACAAAACTACCCATTGACCCAGCACTGTGCACTTTATCTTTTGCTCACTCTTACAAGATTATCGGCATCAACTACAGGTGCACTCTTGCCAAGTCTAACTATAGGACTTGTCTAGAAACCAAGTAAACTTACTTATAGCCTAGCGCTTGGCTGCGCTAAGCACTTTTCCTTTCATCTACTGCACATTCAATCACTTATGTGCCTCTGGGAACCTGCCAGGACTCTTGCTCATTACCAATATGCTCAGCACAAAAGTGCTAAGTTCTGTCACTGCTGACTGTGCTTAGCTAACTTTTGGGTGCATCACTGGAGTGAGATGGTGAGTCAGGGGTAGTATCTCTTGTTGGCAAAAAAGAGTAAGATGCTGGTGGCAGAGTGTGGGGTATTGTTGTAGGGGAATTTGGCCAGTGGAAGTTTGGTGTGCCAGTGAGCCAGAGGTACTGTTTGAGAGTTTGGTTGACTCGCTTGGTCTGTCTGTCAGTCTCCAAGTGGTAGGCCATGGAGAGGTTAGCTTTTATATTGAGTGCCTTACACAGTGATGTCTAGAACTTGGAGACAAACAGGAGGCCCTGGTCAGAAACTATATTGTCTAGGAGTTTATGTTTGGCAAAGACATGTTTGAGGAAGAGTCAGGCAAACTCTGGGGTGGTGTCTGTGGTGTGACAGGGTATGAAAATGCCCTGTTTGGTTAGTCTGCAGACAATGACAATGATAGCATTGAACTCATTGCAAACCAGGGCCATTGTCCCAAGAGGAGGGGTTTCAGTAGTCCTTAAGGCTGGTGCTGGAGGATCTTAGCCTGGAGGCAGGGCTCACATGTGCGCACATATTGGGTCACATCCTTCTTAAGGCCTAGCTAAAAGTAAGTCTGGGAAATGAGTTGTAGGGTCTTATGTATTCCTGGATGTCCTTGGAGCTTATGATTGTAGTGCTGGCAGAGGATGTCAAGTTGGAGCCAGGCATGGTCAGGGATGTAGATGTAGATGTGACTGTGGTGGAGGAGGAGTCAGCTGTTGGGGGAGAGGGTGAAGGAGAAGTCAGGGTCCTAGTCAGAGCAGGAAGTGCTGGGGTCATTGTCATCAAAGTACAGGTTGCAGGGGGCATGGCAAATCTGGTTTAAAATTCCTTCCTCATTTATGATTAGTATGGCATTTAAATATTCTGTTAAATGCATTCTATTCTGCTTTGAATGACTTTTTTGGATAGACATTGAAACATCAGGTGAGGGTGTCTGGCTTGGTGCCAAGCCTTCTGGGGCAGTACTGGATTGTTAAGTCATACTTGGAGAGGACCTCAAACTATCAGGCTTGTTGGTAGCTGACCTGCTTGGTCATGGAAAGTACTGGAGATTGTTATGGTCTTAGTAGACTTGAATGCGGTGCTGGGCACCTTTGAAGTAAGCCTGCCACTGTTTGAAGGCTTTGATGATGGCAAGGAGCTCCTTGTTATAGATGTTGTAGTTGAGCTTTGTGTTGATCATACCTGGGTATAGAAGGCAACAGGCTAGAGTTCCTTGTTGTCAAGTTTCAGTTGCAAGAGAATTCTAGCAATGGCATAGTTAGAGGCATCACATTTAGGGGGTCCATGCATACACCATCTAGAGATACAATAATGCCGAGGTATTTGACCTCCATGGTGTGGAAGGAGCATTTTTTGGGCTTGGCATGGAGGTTGTGTTCCTGGAGTCATTCTAAAACATGTCTAATGTGGGTCTGATGTTCTTCCATAGAGTTTGAAGAGATGAGTATATTGTCAAGGTAGACAATGATGAAGACATTGCTCATATCATGGAAGATATTGTTCATGAAGTATTGGAATATGGCTGGGGAGTTAGTCATTCTGAAAGGCATCACAAGATACTCAAACAGACTATACTGCATGTGGAAAGCAGTCTTTTATTTGTATCCCAGGGCTATGCGCACATTGTTGTAACTGGAGCAGAGGTCAATCTTTGTGTACAGTTTGGCGCTTTGGAGTCAATCAACCAGGTCTCCAATGAGCAGAAGGGGTAGCAGTTTTTCTTGGTGACCTTGTTGAGTCCATAGTAGTTGATACAGAGCCATGGGGAGCTATCCTCCCTCTTGGCAAATAGCACTGAAGTGCCAGCAGTGGAGATCAAGGCTTAGATGAAGCTCTTGCCAAGCATTTTGTTGAAGTAATCCTTGAGGGTGCAGAGTTTGACTTTGGATATGTTGTAGATTTTGCCAAAAGGGGGGGTTGCACTGTCCTTGAGATCAGTCTGGTGGTTATAGGCATGGTGTGGAGGAAGTTTCTTGGCACTTCCTTCAGAAAATACATCAGAAAATTCATGGTACTCTAAAGAGACTACTTCTCACAAAATCTGTTCCTCAGACTTCTTCTCTGGGAGGATGTTGTTTGTCTATAAGTGGTCCTTCAGGAGGGTAGGCAAGATGTGGAGCTGGAAGGTAGGAATTCCTTTTTGGATAATGTGAGCAAAGGGAGCAGTGCCAATAATTTTGATGTCAAGTATCTCAGGTTTGAGGAGGGTGTTCTGAGATCCAGTGTTGACCTCTGGAGTGGGGTGGGAGGTCCTGTGCTTCTGTGTTGGTTAGTTTAGGTCCTTGTATCTGTTCTGGGAGATGTTGGGAAAAAACCTCAGAGTACTCTGGGTGAGGCCCAGAATTGCTGTTGTAGGTGTCACGACCCGCACCAATACCCACACCAAACTTAGGTCCCGGACCCCACACAACCCCCCTAATTGCACCGGAACACCAGGATGCTCGCCAACGACCCAAGGGACATACCCTCATCAACCCCGGCACCCCGGCATGCCACCCATCAATCCCCCCATCAACCCCGGCACCCGCCTCCCACCGAGCCACCCCGACCAACCCACCTACCTGGCCAACTGACCCCGACCATCCACCAATCACCTGGTCTCCTGCACAATCATCCCTGAACATCCCACACAATCACTCCCAGCGCCATTCAGTACCCCAGGTACTGTCAGGTTCTGCTGACTACAGGGGCTTCCAACTGTAAGTGGGTCCTTACTAGGCAAACTCGACATCTGAGGGAGTAGTCCCGGACAGAGAGCAAGAGTTCCAGAGGAAGTTCAGATAGGTGGGAGGTGTTCCGGGGGTACGCGGAGTACCGGGGAGTGAACGAGAGGGTGTCGGGGTTCCGGGCGAAGTCCGGAAGCGAGGGAGGTGGTATGGGAGATGTGCAGAGGCAAGATAAGAAGAACCGGGAGACTGAGACAAAGTTCAGGAGACTGAGGTGAAGAAAGAGAAGGAGACTTGGAAAAACCAGGAGACTTGGAGAGAAAAAAAGATATAGATTGGCAAACAAGTTAGACAGACAAGCTCGTATGAAACGGAGGTACAACAAAGTAACGGCAAAGGTAATATCAAGACTACTGTAACAGGTCACTACCTACGAGTGTAAATAGCGAGGTCCAGGGCCAGCTTGGGGAGGTTCAGTCCTGGGGGTGTTGATCAGAGCCAGTGCGTGGGATTGTGTACCTGTTACGACCCACGTCCACCTGCATCAAACCTAAGCCCTGGACCCCACATGACCTCCCTAACCGCTCTGGAACACCAGGACCCTCATCAAACATGCTCCCCATCAACCCCAGCACCCCCTTGGGTATACAGCCCCGTGCACCAGCCCCGATCGACAACCCCGGGACTGAACTTCCCCGAACCGGCCCCAGACCTCCCTATTTAAACTCGTAGGTAGCAACCCATCACAGTCCACGCACCCCTGGAGCACCTCCCACCCATCCAGACTTCCTCCGGAACCCCTGCTCTCTGTCTGGGACTACTCCCTCAGATGTTGAGTCCACCTAGTAAGGACCCGCTTACAGTTGGAAGCCCCCATAGTCAGCGGAACCTGACATAATATCAAGATTCTCCCTTACCCCATTCTCAATGTCTACCTACAACCAAAACTACTACATGACCAGCTACCCCACTGACACCTATGGTTGCCCAATACCCAAAAATTACCACTACAGCACCCCCCGACCCATGCACCCGCCCACACCTCCGGAGGCCTACACAGCCCCCCATCACTGGGCCTATGACCCCAACGGACCCTCCATCAGTCAAGGCCCGCCCCTGGACTGGCGGATGTATGCTAACACCCCTGCCACATATGGCTCGTACAGGAACATCCCCAGAGGACTTCCCGAGACCCCTTGGGGACCCCCCCTCCCCCACGCTAGTAGAGGACCCTTTGCACCCTGGCCATACACCACCCAGGCCCCATACCCCGCCCCTGGCCGTACACCACCCAGGCCCCATACCCCACCCCAATTCTTGCCTCCCCCGACTCTGCTCCCCATGTTTGATCTTACCCCACAGCAGGACCACCACCAAGATCCCCATCCTCACCCTTGGAGTGGCAAGTTGAGGAATACCACCAACAATGGGACAAAGTCCTGTGTGTACTCTGGATCTCCCCTGGGAAACTCACCTAGCGCACTCGCGCCCTCCTGGTAACCCTCAGATGGAACAACCTAAACGGAAGTCCAGAAAAATGGGCTGAACGGCTCCTCTGATTCAACAAACAATTCCTCCGGGGAACCCTCCCTGCCAATGTCAAAAGGACCTTACAGGTGGACCCAACACTTCGCAATGAACTCCAGTCCCTCCTCGAAGAGATCCACACCAGCCCAAACCCCTGACGCTTTGAGGACCCAATAGACCCAGCTCAGTCCTTCCACGTCCAATGGGATGAACCCCGGACAGGAGCCCCAGGAAACCCACCACCCCCGGATTGACAACAACAGGACAAACTCAACGCTGCGTCCACCACTCTGCGGGCCCTAAACCTGGCTGAAGGTCTCTTCGACCAGCCCACTGCCCACACCATTGGCATCTTGGCCTGATCCCGGGCCAACTCAGTACCCAACGCCTTTAACACCTGGGGCCAGACAACTGCGGAAGAACCTATGGTGGCACCCAACCCCGCCACCACAGATAATAACAACTCGGAGAGTACCCTGGCATACGTAGACAAATTCCAAGCCCCAGGACCCTTCGACAACCTCAGAAACCCTCCTACAAACACCGAGGGTCTTTGCGACCCTCCCCCCCATATGGACTCCAGACCTCCCTGGCCCCAGGAGGCACCCCCTGGCCCCGGCGCCCCCCCTTGACCCCAGTTTGCACCAGGCACAACCCGGACCGCCCCTGAACCTCCACCGCCTTGCCCTCCCCCAGAACACGGCCCCCTGCACCCATCGCCACCCCCGGAACGACCCCCTCCCCCACCAGGCGCTTATGGCACAGGGGCTCCCCCTCCGGCCCCATGGAGCCCCAGCCCATCTCAGGGAGGAAACGGATGACCTCCCGGTGGGGGACCCCTAGATGGACCCCCTGGGGGATGGACAACAGCTGCGGACGCACCTCCCCCTCTACCCCTGGGACAACCCCCTCCTCCTGGTCAGTGGATCCCTGGACCACCCCCAGGAGGAAATGGATGATCCCCCGGTGGTGGACCATCCAACAGACCCCCTGGGGGGTGGAGAGCAGCCGCAGACGCACCCACACCACAACCAGGAGGAAACCACTACTACTACTACTATAATGCCACCCCACCTCCCCAAAACCTGAACCCTCCAGATGACACCCAGGACGCCTTGGCCCGTGAGGGAAGACTAGACATCCAAAAACCGGAAACCTTCCATGGCCGCGACCCCTGGAAGTGGTGGGCCTTTCTCATGCAGTGCCTCAACATGTTCCAAGCAAAACCCATCACCTTCCAAGTGGAAGGCTCCTGAATTGCCTTTGCTGCCTCGTACCTACAAGGCCTAGCCTTCAACCACTATACAGCCCTCCTCCGGTTCAACCCCAACAATCCGGTATTGTCCCAATGGGCTGCCTTTGTACAGGAGTTCTCCAGTTGGTTCAGCATCTTTGACACTGTGGCTGAGGCTGAGGAGAACCTCGTAAACCTCCGGATGAGGTCCGAAGAACGGTTCACCACCTTCATCATCTGCTTTGAAAAGGAAGCCTACGAGACAGGCTGGAACTATAACGCCCTCCGGTTTGCGCTCCGGCGGGCCCTACCCCAACGCATCAAGGACGTCCTCTGCCTCGCCTCCAAGCAATCCTCCTACAATGGGTACAAAGCATTAGTAACCCAAATTGACCAACGATACTGGGAAGACTGCAACAAATACGCCAACTCCTGAATCCAATGGAACCCTTTGGGAGGACCCCCCTAGAAGGCAGGTACCTCCGGGAACCTGACCGCCCACACTCCTGGAACCCCTGCACCTCCAAACCCCACCCCATGCCCCCCTCTGAGTCAGGGCCCTCCTGGCCCGCCTTGCAATTCCAGGCAGTGCCCGCAAGCAGCTCTCAACGCCGCCAACCTCGACAACACTCTGGACCCATTACCGGGAGACCTGGATGGCCCTGAACTGTCTAGCGACAACCCCAACAAGGATGATGGAGAGGAGGCCCTCCGCGCCAACCGCATCCAGAATCAATGTCCCAGAAGAGGTCCAGGAGCAACGGTGCTGGAAAGGCACTTGCCTCCTCTGCGAGGAACCAGGCCACTTCATTGGTAGTTGCCCAAAACGCCAGACTATGGGATGAGCCATATGGACCCTCGACGGGGAAGAATGCGACTTCCAGTTCACGGAAAACAACCCCGCGATTTAGGGCCTGAAGACACTCTGAATCACAACACCAACCCCAATGTCTTCCCCACCCCAGTTTCACACCTCCGCGCCATGGCTAATTCTATTTTGGACACCCTCATGAACCCCCCTCAACCCCTCCAAACCCTTCTTCTCCGCACCACCCTGGCCTCCTCCCTGGAGATGGTCAATACCCTGGTGGACAGTGGTGCCACCGACAACTTCATTGACAAAGCCCTGGCAACGCTTGCCCCCCAGCCACCCCAAAAACTCCCCATTCCCGTACACCTCTGACTCTTCAATGGCAGCACCTCCTCGGCGGGGGATATTACCCACGTTGTACACATGCTGGTAACCTTTGCCTCCGGCGCCCACCAAATCATCTGACTCCTGGTCATCAAGCTCCATGCAGCAGCCTCCTTAGTCCTGGGACTCCCCTGGCTATGGGCTGCCAATCTCCGAATTGACTGGAAGACCCTCACCCTGCGCCTCAACCGCAACACTGCACCCAACCATGAACCTCCACTCCCCAAAACCCTGACGACCCCCCTGGAGGGACCCCTCAACCTCTGATCCCGGTCCACCAAGTCTTTTGTGATCCACGTGAAGCTAGGTGACGCCCCCAACCCTCTTCCAGCGCTTGTCAACAGCGGCGCCACCAGAATGTTCATCAGTGACCAACTGAACCTCCCCCACTCCGAGCTGCCCAAACCCCTCGAACTCTGACTGTTCGATGGGAACGAGGCCACCTCCAGACCCATCACCAGGAGCCACTCCACCACTCTCACCCTCGACAACAACCTCCGATTCCCTACCAACCTCCTGGTCACACAGCTCCCCGAATCCACTCCCATCATCCTGGGCCTCCCCTGGCTCTGCAAAGTCAACTTTAACATCAACTGGGAGAACCTCACCATGACCTTCCCTACCCCTGGAGTCAGCCTCGCCACCGTCCGCCTCTACCCACCACTCCCCAAAAACTCCGAATGCCCTGACTCACCCCTCGATATCCCTCTCAAGTTCCCTCTGAACATCCCCCGGAACCGTTACAAAGGCCCTGACTACCCCTCCTGGAACCCCTGAGCCTCATGAGTCGACCCCCCTGTCCCTACCAATGCCCCCAAGACAACCATGCCACCTGACATCAAAATCATCAGTGCCACCCTGTTTGCACGCCTCCTCCAGGATGGCACCCCTGCTTTTCAACTTCAGGTGTCCCCAACACTACCCAAGGAATACCTCTGAGTCAGAGATGCCGCCCCCAAAGCCCAAACAGAGGAAGAGATCCTCAAAGAGGTTGTCCCCCCCGAATACCACGAGTTCGCCGACGTCTTCTCTGAGGGCAGCGCCAAAGACCTTCCCCCGCACTGACCCTACAACCACAAAATCGACCTCAAAGACAGCGCAAATCCCCCCCTTGGCAAAGTCTACAACATGTCCAAGGTTGAACTCCGGGCCCTCAAGGATTACCTCGACGACATGCTAGGGAAGGGCTTCATCTGCGCCTCAATCTCCGCCGCCGGAGCCCCGGTACTCTTTGTCAAGAAGAAGGACGGATCCCTCTGACTCTGCGTCGACTACTGAGGCCTAAACAAGATCACCAAGAAGAACCGTTACCCCCTCCCCCTCATTGGCAATCTCGTCGACCAACTCCATAAAGCAAAAGTTTACTCCAAGATTGACCTCCGGTCTGGATACAACAACATTCGAATTGCCCCCGGCCACAAATGGAAGACTGCCTTCCGGACCCACTATGGCCTCTTTGAATACCTAGTGATGCCCTTTGGGATGACAAACTCCCCCGCGACCTTCTAATACTTTATGAACGACATCTTCCACAATATGAACGATGTCTTCATCATTGTTTATCTGGACAACATCCTAATCTACTCTGACTCTCTCAACAAGCACCAGGGCAAGTCCTCGAACAACTCCAGAGACACAACCTGCACGCCAAACTGGAGAAATGCTCATTCCACACCATTGAAGTTGAGTACTTGGGAGTAATTGTCACTCCAGACGGAGTCTGCATGGATCCCTCAAAAGTCCAAGCCATCCTCAACTGGCCCGCCCCAAAAAACGTCAAGGAGGTCCAGTCATTCCTCAGATCTGCCAACTTCTACCGACGTTTCATCAACAACTACTCCGGCATCACCAAACCACTCAACCGACTCACTCGCAAGGAAGCCCCCTGGAATTGGGACAGTAAGTGTCAGAGTGTACTTTGTCTATTCAAGGAAGCCTTCACCGCAGCCCTGGTCCTCCAACACTACAACCCTGCCCTCCCGGTCACCCTCAAGTGCAATGCCTCCGACTACGCCATTGCTGGCATCCTGACTCAGAAACTCCGACCCATAGCCTACTACACCCAATCAATGATTCTGGCTGAACTCAACTACAATATCTACGACAAGGAGCTCCTCATGATAGTTGAGGCCTTCAAGCAATGGCAGGCCTACCTAGAAGGCACCCCACACCAAATTCAGGTCTACTCAGACCACAACAACCTCCAGTATTTCACCACCACCAAACTCCTCAGCCGCTAGCAGGCCCGGTGGTCTGAGATCCTCTCCGAGTATGACTTCACCATCCACTATTGCCTGAGACGCCTCGGAGCCAAATCCAACGCTCTTACTCGATAACCACATAGTAATCTCCCCCGAACACCTGAATGCCGTGCTGATCATGAATGAGGAAGGTATTCTGAAACAGATCCAAGACTCCCCCCTGGACAAGTACTTCACCCAACACGACCCCCAAAACACCTCCACTGACCAACAGCCCCCCAACCCCACCTTCACCCTCTCCCCCAACCATAAAGCGCTCCTCTGCAAGGGCCGCATCTATGCCCCAGACACCAAAAACGTATGCCTCGACATCCTCTGACAACACCATAACCATAAACTATGAGGACATCCGGGGATCCAAAAAACCCTCCAGCTCATCTCTCGCACCTACTTCTGGCCTGGGTTAAAGAAGGACGTCACCCAGTACGTCCAAGCCTGCGAAACCTGCCTCCAGGCCAAGGTCCCCCACCACCGACCCTATGGACTGCTAAAACCCCTCCCCATTGGATGACACCCCTGGACCTCCATCTCTATGGACCACATTGTCGAACTCCTGGAGTCCAAAGAATTCAATGCCATCCTTGTTGTTGTCTGCCGCCTCATGAAACAGGGGATCTTCATCCTGCACCACACGACCAACAATGCCCCAGAGTTTGCCCCGCTCTTCTCCTGGAGCATGTCTTCTCCAAGCATGGCCTCCTCCATGACATTGTCTCTGACCATGGACCCCTGTTCGTCTCAAAATTCTGGACGTCCCTGTGCCAGGCCCTCGACGTCAAGACCAACCTCTCCACTGCCTACCACCCAGAGACCGACAGACAGACCAAATGAGTCAACTAGACCCTGGAACAATACCTCTGGCTCTATGTCAACTACCTTCAAAATGACTGGTGCATGGAATTACCCCTCGCTGAGTTCATGTACAATAACATGCCTCACTCCGCCACCAGGGTCCCCCTCTTCTTTGCCAACAAAGGCTACAACCCCTGACTCACCCTCTCCCTCCACAATATCCCCTCCCATGCTGTGCACAAAGTCACCCAGGACCTCCGGGACCTCCATGGGTTCCTCTGGGAAGAGATTGACAGGGCCAACAAGGCCTACTCCAAAGACGCCAACCCCCAATGAAACCCCACACCCAACTGGCCCCTGGAACCCTAGTCTGGCTTGACCAACACAACCTCCGCACATGCCGCCCTTGTGTCAAACTCGACCACAAATGACTCAGCCCCTTCAAAATCACCCAGAAAATATCCTCCCATGCGTACAAGCTCAACCTTCCCCTGGGTATGAAAGGACTCCATCCCGTCTTCCATGTATGACTACTCAAGAAGCATGCCCCAGAGCCCTTCCCGGGGCAACACCAAGTCCCACACCCCCCCCTCAAAGTGGACGGCAAATACCAATACAAGGTCGACTGCATCCTCGACTCCCAGATGATCTGCAGATGAGTCCATTACCTCGTATGATGGTTCAGCTATGGGCCTGAGGACGACACCTGGGAACCCCTATGAAACCTAAAGGATGCCCCTGTCAAACTCCAGGAATTCCACAGGACCCACCTGGACAAGCCCTGCAACTCCCGGGGCTGAAGACCTCACAGACGGCCAAGTGGGCATAACCCCCGCCTCTGGACTCATCAGGGATTCAACTCCCATGAGCAAACCCCCTTCCATATTCCATCTCCCTTCTCACTAACCCCTGAAATAACCATAAAACTTATTTACAACTACTGTACACTAAAATACACAACAGAATCAAATGACCCAAAAAACGAGACCAAGACATCAAAACGACAGACAGGCCCAACGCCTCATGACACTGGGGGGCCTGAAACCCTGGACCCACCTGCCACCCCTCCCCCCTCCCCCTCCCTCGCCGTCGCCGCCGCTGCCAGGGATGCCTCCAAGGAACTCAGGACCTCCACTACCCTCTGGCTCTGGGAGGGGAGCGGTTCCCCGGCATCCACGGCCACCTCGAGTCATGACCCCAGGACAATTGGATTCCGATGACAATGGGCTGCAAGCAGAGCCCCCAATTGGCTCACGCCCTGCCCCACCTCCGCTGGGAGCGCCCCAGATACCCAAGCCAGCCCCCCCTGAATCAGCACATGGGCCGAGGCGCCCCTGTTCAACAAGAGGCGATGCTCCCGGGCCCACCCTGGACCACCCTGCTGAGTCTCGGCAATTGAAGGAAGCAGTAATCCACTCACTCATTTTATCCCCGTTGGCCGTGGCCACACTCCCCACTAACCAGCTCCTCCAATGCACCAGACTCGTCTGCACCACCTCCACCCTCTCCAACAAAGCCCGCACCTCCTCCGTGCCTGCCCCTCCGGCCTCCTGTCCCGTACCCTGCTTGAGACGCGCCCGCAAACCCACCACCTTGTCCTCCAACGCCGCCCATGCCCAGAGTGCTACGTCCCTCTCCTCCTGCAAACCCTCTCATGCCCGCCGCTCCTGCTGCACCTTCTCGTAAACCTCCTGGAGCCTTGTCAAAAGGTGTCGCTCCCGGACCTCTGCCTCCTCCAATGAACGCCATTGCGTGCTTCCCAGCCCATCAGAGGGAACCTCAGGGAGGGGGCAAGCCGTCCCAGGAGAAAAGACTCAACTTTGCAACCCCAAAGGACCCGCTGGAAGGGAACTGAGGACCCCCTCACCTGACCCCAGGGCCCAATGTACGCGCTTGACAGGGGGAGGGGGCAAACTCTTGTCCGACAAACTATGCACAGCCCTGTGCTTACCTTTGTCATGCTGGGGCACTGGAAGGGACTCCTTGCCTGATAAACTTGACACCACCCGGCACTTACCCTTATCGCACTGGGGAACCTCCTCCTCCTCCGATGAACGTGACCACCAGGCCTGGACTTGTCACCACCCTCCCCAACCTCCCCTCTGAGTCCCTGATAGCCCGGCGACCCCACCCCCCTGCACTCCCCTCCCCCTGGGAGTTGGGACCTCCACCCACTGCTCCACCACCCATCCCTCATCCCAACCCTGCTCCTCCACAATACAACAAATCCTCCACACTTGGACCACAGAACATCGCTCATGATGGGTGTGGCACACCACGCACATTGACGTATCGCGATGGGACCCCACCACCGGCTCCTCAAAGACACAAACCACCCCCCAATGAGTACAAAGCACACACTGGAAGACGTCAGTCAAACAATCATGAACCCATGAATGACCTACCGGACCCGCACCCTCACACCAGGCCCGGGTGGGGGGACCCCGAGGGCAGCTCAAGGCCGCAGAGAACTGCTCCAGCGTCATGTCCACCTGAGGGACCCGCTGTGCCTCCAAAACCACCTGGACTTGACCGACACCCAGAGCGGGACGCTCGAGGCACAACGACGAGGTGGGAGGATGTAGCTGGGAAGTGAGGACTGCCATGGGGGGAGGAGGGACGATAACAAATACGGGGACAGAAAAACATGGCCAGGGAGCGAGGACCGCCATTGGGGGGGAGGGACAACAACAGAAGTTTAGACAGACCCAGTCTCTGAGGAAGAGAAGGGGGGGTCAGCAGGTGCAAACTATGCACAAGAACACACACGCGCAATCTCGTCCAGATGTGCCTGATCCCACTGCCGCTTGTATTCAGCCCAGCACTGATTGTACGCCTCTCACACGCCCACAGAATTGTCACCAGCAGGAGGGGGAGTCGGGGAGCGCAAGGGCAAGGGCAAGGAAGGACGTGACATTGGTAGAGAACGAAGAGAACAACCAATTTTTTTTTCCACTCTGTGTTTCTGACCGCCCCTTGATGGCGTCAACCTTCTAATTTGTTCTGGCTCCCACGAGGAAGACGCATTGCCACTGACCCCACTTTGTAGGGACTCTGTGCTAAAGGGGGGGTGATGTCACAACCTGCACCAACACCCGCACCAAACCTAGGTCCCAGACCCCACACAACCCCCCTAATGGCACCGAAACATCAGGACGCTCGCCAACAACCCAAGGAACATACCCCCATCAACCCCGGTACCCTGGCACGCCACCCATCAATCCCCCCATCAAACCTGGTGCCCGCCTCCCACCGAGCCACCCCGACCAACCCACCTACCTGGCCAACCAACCCCGACCATCCACCAATCACCTGGCCTCTTGCACAATCATCCCCAAATGTCCTGCACGATCACCCCTGGCACCATTCAGTACCCCAGGTACACAATCCCGTGCACTGGCTCCAATTGACACCCCTGGGACTGAACCTCCCCAAGCTGGCCCCAGACCTCGCTATTTAAACTCATAGGTAGTGACCCGTTACAGTAGTCTTGATATTACCTTTGCTATTACTTTGTCATACCTCCGTTTTGTATGAGCTTGTCTGTCTAACTTGTCTGCCAATTTATATCTTCTTTTCTCTCCAAGTCTCCCGGTTTTTCTAAGTCTCCTTCTCTTTCTTCGCCTCAGTCTCCCAGACTTCGTCTCAGTCTCCCAGACTTTGTCTCAGTCTCCTGGTTTTTCTTATCTCACCTCCGCACACCTCCCGTACCACCTCCCTTGCTTCCGGACTTTGCCCAGAACCCTGACACCCTCTCGCTCATTCCCTGGTACTCTGCGCACCCCTGAAGCACCTTCCACTCATCCAGACTTCCTCCAGAACCCCTGCTCTCTGTCCGGGACTACTCCCTCAGACGTCGAGTCTACCTAGTAAGGACCCGCTTACAGTTGGAAGCCCCCATAGTCAGCGGAACCTGACAGTAGGCAGTGGGGGTTTGGGGGGTGGGGGTTGCTCCTTTTCTCCTCCAGGGCCTACCTGGAGCATTGTTGGGCAGGGTGTGTTGTTGGAATCAACATTTTGGAGGTGGATGGCAGCTGCAAGGCAGGCTCCAGGCCAGTAAATTGTCATAGTGAGGCTCCTCCAGTCAATGTTGGGGTTAGCATTGCATAGCCAGGGTAGTTTTAGAACAATAGGGGTAGATTCATGAAATCAGGTAACAAGGAATTTGAGAGGGAACACAAGGCCATTATCCAAGGTCATGGTACCAGGGTGGGACATTTTTGATGGAACTGAATGGAAAGGAGTTACTGTCAAATAACTAGAGGCTCAGAAGTTGGTCAATGTCTTGATGCAGAAGGTCCAGTGCATCACTAATGAATATCCTAGTGGCCTCACTGTCGATGAGTGCCAGCAGTGGGTCCAGTGCATTTTCAAGTCAAGCATTAATGATGAAGGATCAGGAGAAACTGGATCCAGAGTTGGGGGTGGGTTGTGGTCATATCCCCAGGGTTCTTGCAGGGTTGTTCAGAATTCTGGGAGTGTGGAATGTCAAAGGGGAGTTGTTGGTTGGTGGCGTTCAATTTGTGATTGAGCTGGAGAGTAAGTTTCTGCCAGTTGATGTGGGGGTTGATGTCATGGAGCCAAGGGAGCCCTAAGATCAGTGGAGTGAAGGAGTAGAGTTTAGTCACCAACATCTGAAGTTTCTGAAAGTGGCCATTGGCAAAGGTGACTGGCATGCAGATGAAGTAGGTGTTGTTCCCTGCCAAGGTGGCATCTCCATCAAAGAGGCAGAGTCAGACAAGAACTGAGAGCCATTGGGCAGTCCCAGGGAGAACCTGAGATTTGTCAATGAAATTATCAGTGGTGCCACTGTCAATCAGGGTGTTTAAAGAGTTTTCGAAGGAGGTGAGGTGGGTTTGGAGTAGGAGTGCATGGAAGGAGTGGGAGGTGAGATATGCCATGGAGGTGTCCTGTAAGAGTGCCATTGCATGAAGATGAGAAAGAAGTGTAAAGAAGAAATTGGGGTTGATTTTGTGATTTAGTGCATTTTCTAGGTCTAAATCACCTGGTCATTTTCTAAGTACTGGAAGTCCATTTCTTCCCCCTCAAAAGTCTAAACAGCCTGTCCCATAGTCTGTTGCTTGAGACACTCTGGGATGAAGTGCCCCTTCTCTCCATATAAGATACATACTCCCTCCTTCCTTCAGCACTCCTGAATGTTGTCCAGTACTTCTATCTAGGGGCATGTGGGTTTCTGGATCTGGTTGGCCCAGACGGCCTCTTTGTCTTGATTTTTGGTAGGAGCATCATTGGGCAAGGAGTCCAGAGGTCCTTTGGAGTTAGGGGTGACATCAGGATTGTCAAGGAGTGCTATGGCACTGAGGTGGGCAGGGAGTTGAGGGACTGCTGCAGTTAGTATTTGGGAGTCCCTTACCCATAGGAGGCTGATTCCCAGGGTTTGTGGGAGAGGCTCCAGGAGTTCAGCTCTACTTACTTAGTTGCCATGAAGGGTTGCTCTGCAAGTTCCAGGTGGGTTGGGAGTTTGCATATTCACTGTGGTCTTCCCAATATTGTTGATTGATCTGTGTGATCAGAGTCTTGTATCCTTTGTAGGTCAGTTGTTTCAGGGCAAGTTGGAGGACATCCTTGATGCTGATACGATGCTGCTAAAGAGCATAGGAACATAACCAACACCAGAAGTCAAAATAAACATTATTCAAAGGCTGAAAACTGTAAGCCTCCTGGTACAACAAGTTCCAAAAGTAACATCTCCTATCACACCAGAAGAAAAACAGAACAGACTAGAAAGAGGACCAGTAAAATGTCAATACAATCAATAATAGTCTAAGTTACTGCTATGGAAAAGAGGGGAAGCATGGGACACAAAGAGGGGG
>JAGGAT010000612.1:0-22436 GCA_017657195.1 Termitomyces sp. T70a | reverse complement strand
TGTGATGAGTGTACCCCGGCGTGCTCCTCAAGCCTCTCACACCCCCATCTCCCCTCCCCCTCGCCCCCCCCCCCCTCCTCCTTCCCCCACCACTCCTACCCCTTCCACCCCCACCCCCCCCCCCCCCCCCCCCAAAGACACGTGCATACCAAGAATCACACCCCTCCTCCCGAGGCCTGAAGAATGCCTAATCTCATGTTTGTTTTACCCCCATGAAACGTGCTCCTTGACGATCGAATGTGGAATGAGGAATAAACCATGTACAAAGTGGATCGTGTCTTCAAACGTCAAGAGGGACGGGAAACCCTCCGCCCACGGTGCACGGAACTCGTATCGTGGTTTTGGATTCGAAAGAAACCGTATCGAGAGGATCCGAGAAGACTATAAAACACAACGCAATCGGGGGTTATACTTACTTGTGGTTGTGGTTGTACTTGTACATGTGGTTGTGTGAGCAAAAGGGTTAAATGTCTCCTCGACTGCGCCACAGACGATCGAATTTATTCAATTACCCCCTCATGGTCCTCTAGTGCAGCCGACGACCTGTTCCCGCGCTTATCACGACAAGACTTTTCATACACCCGTATTTGTCCCACCGGAGTGTATCCAGATCAGGAGTATCTCTATTAAATGCCCCCACCGGAACTCCATCAACATGTGACCCACTCTTGAGGTTTGGTTGGGTCATTATCCACTATAGTCAGAGTCACTCACTCGAGAGCGCTGAATCGTCCCCACCTGTCATTGAGCTTGCTTACAGAAACCCAGGCGTTAGTTTTTTTTATTCTTCGCTAACGATGGCGGAGAAGTCGCGCTTGCGCTCGACAGTGACCTGGATGCAGTAGTGTTAGCGAGTCAACTGCTGTCTAAAGTGGTGAATACACACACGGCGTTGCCGATCTGCAGAAATCATCTCAACTTCCAGTTGTTCAGAGACAAACTGCGTCTTCGGCCCGATGTTTATCATGGAGATGGAAACGACTCTGCTAGGATGTCGTGATCACAGGATCATGGCCGTCGAGGAGATCTTACACTGTCGCCATGGCTAATTCCTGATTATCAGTGTTGAGTTGATATGTTTTAGACTGATTGACCCCTCGCGCCATCAGTTACTGTATCTTCGATACTCTAATGTAAATAGAACATAAATTTTACAATTTCATGTACTGGCGCGCCTCCTTAAAGTTTCAGAGGTGAATATGGTCAGGCCATGCACACGTCCATGAGATTACACTACTGTAAAAGCATGTGATGATCTTGGAATGGAAATACACAGCCGTGATATAGATCTCGGAGCTGTGTGGCATCAGTACCCATGAGCTAAAGCAAACAAAGAGCCCGAAGTATAACTGGTAAGCATCACAAATTCGGCATTACTGTGATATATAGGCACGGCGGCGAGGAAGAGGCCTCACCAAGATTTCTAACCATGTCGCGTCTACAGCGTCTACGCTCCTTCAACTTCAAAAACTCCAAACATCTTCTCCGGGCTTCCACAGAATCCAATCTACGCGCCGGCCGAATCCCAAAAACAGCACTTGTGGATTTTCCTCGCGGAAAGCCAACGATTGCCGACTGGGCCACGACAATGGTTTCGCACTACGCAGCTCATGACGACGCAGATCCTAACGTGCGTCACCGTCGGTTGAGTTCTTTGACCGTCAAGGAGCTGCTTTGGTATCAAGGCACAGACGACATGGAACACGAGTACGTAGTCGCGATCATCGCAGATCCACAATACGTGTGCGAGCGCTTCATCCGCCTTGACCGTGTCCGAGACGACCCTGGTGTCGAGAGCGTTAAACCCTTTGCAGCCAGATACAATCGCTTTGCACGATCCTCTGCTTCGATGTCCTCTCAATCATCCTTATCGTTATATGATGAGCCCGTCAACGCAAAGATCGGATGTCTTGATGCTATTTGGGTGCTGAGTGAACTACCTCGGTTAGATCGCGTCGTTGAGCATACAGTATTCCGCAATTCTCATGACGCATACTGGGCTCCAACGCTTCTAGACCTGGCTTTGGTAGCTAGAGCCGTGCACGAAAAGAATACCTATCACATATGGCCCAGACAATGCGCGTGGTTCTCCGCAATGATCGTGCGGGTTATGCAGTCGGAATTCCACCACCAAATTACCCATCGAGACTTGGCACTCCTGTCACAAAGTCAGATAATCGGCCTATTTGGAGATAGTACCGGCAACCAGAAGGCGCAAGAATGTCTCGAGCAAGATCAAGATCAAGTCATCTTCGACATCGTGCTTGCATACAGGGCAGTTCGAGATGACGTGACTACCCAGGTTGGCATTCTTTGCGCCTTTGCACTTAGAAATTTCTGAAAATATGACATCATTTAGATCGAAGAAGCCATTTACCAGGCTAAAGGGCACAATGAACGACACGTCATTATTGAGAAACCAGCTGTACAGCCAAAGAAAGCGGATACGCTGGTAACAACGGCAACGGCTCTCGCTATCGAAGCGACCATGAGGGCAGCTGAGGCTGATGCAAGGGCGGAAAAAGAGGCGCGATTGAGGGAAGAGGCAGAGGAAAGAGCACATGATGAGGCAAGAAGGCATGCTGCGTCGAAAAGGGAGCTCAGAGACTTGCGATGTCGCCTGGAGGAGCTTGAGGCATCGTTTCGAACCCGAGGATTGGGAGCACGACTAAATTCAAAAATACAGGTTGGTGTTTCGCATACAGAGCTCTTGTTACCTGAGTTCATAAAATTAAAATTGAGATATAGAGGTTGACTACAACAAGAACGCTCGTGCAATAGGATGGAGAACATACCTTGTTCGTGTCATGTTTAGACCTTCTTCGCGAGCAGCAGAGCAATCGGCCACTCTACCGATACGAGTTCATCCACGCCGTACTTTCCGCCAGATTTCTTGACCTCTTCTCTCAAGTCCTTCCAGAATCGAACCGCTATATCACCGCCTGAAACATCGACATCGTTTCGTGAAGAGGTCTTACTATCAGCTCTGTCCTCCGGAAACCGCTCATCAACGCGCTGCAAGTCACTCGGGAAGCGCTCATGGAAATTCTGAAGTGAACTCCAAGTTTTGAAGTAACCAAGGGCATCCCTCCATCTCATTGTCACCTGCATTTCTACAGGCTTGACTTGGGTCGGAGATGGAGGTGGGAGATGGGTGGGAAAATGGGGACCTGGCATAGACCACGTTAGAAACATAATAAAGAACGAAAAGGAGGATCACCTGCGTAATACCGCCGTTCGAAGTGACTCAATCCACCACGAACTTTGACAACACTCTCGAGGAGCGTAGGGTCAGGAACATCGGTTAACATGTTCTCAAGGATCGTTCTTCCGGGACGCTCAAAGTATGGACCGAGACTGGTAAGAGGATCCTTCCCTTGTGCATAAGCAGTGATGAGAGACGCGGTGCTCGGGTATTCGGGTAGTCGCATTTCACCATAAGTCTACTTGCTTTAATTAGTTGTCCAAGTTCGCGTAATAATCTAGATCAGACCTACCCAAACGGCTACTGTTCCATTCGTTCGCAAGACACGACTAATCTCAGGCCAAACCTTGTACTAATCAAACCAATGTCCTGCTTGGGCTATATATCCTCGTGTGAGATCAGTCGAAGAGCAAGTAACACAGTTACCTGAGATAAGAAGGTCTACACTGTCATCTGGTACAATATTTCGGAGGTCTTCTGATTTTCCCTGATAGAACTTTATCCCCTGTTCTCTGTATTTCTTTCGTGCAGCGTCTATCATAGGCTGCGAGGGGTCTATCCCAATAACACTTGAGAAATTGTCCTTTAATTGATACGTTGCTTGCCCTATACATCAAATGTGTGAGATTCCTCGTTCATTGACCGCACCAAAGGGTACACAAACTGAAGGAAAGATGGAGGACTTACCGGTTCCACATCCCAAGTCCATGGCAACATCCCAAGATACTGAGCCAATAGCATCATGGTATTCATATACTTCTTGAAACAGCCTTTTGGGATACGTAGGCCGGAATGATGTATAAATAGATGCATTGAACGCTTTCTTTGCGAATGTTGCCATCTAAGAGAGCCGACGGAGGCTCTCTTGGCGACGATTACACGCCAGGTGGCACTTGGATGAGCTAGAATGTGACCGCGCCAATATATCGATTGCTTAATTGATTATGTAATACAACCAAGTTTGAATTGACATTCACAAATACCCTTTTCTCAGCTTCTTTACTCTGAAATTACACTGTTCTTTTGAGCCGATAATTGATTATATCTAGAACTCAATAATTCAAGATGAGATGGTCTAGTAAGTCTCACACTTTCAAAATGGCGTATCACCTGATCCATTTCAGTACCCAAATGTGCAGCAAATGGAAATAACATACCAATCCTTCCCAACGAACTATATCTCCAGATTATCGACTTAATACACTACTCCGCTGACTGGGATGAAGATGACCGAAGGCGTTCATTGTCAAGCCTTGCACTTTCTTGTGCACTTTTCCGTGGTTTCATCGTTCCCCGGATGTTCAAATCGCTGTATTTTGGTCAAAATGATTCAAAAGCGCATGGTGCTGTCAATAGTACCGCCTTTTGTAGAGCTCTTAATAACGGAACTGAACCTGCCGTATCGTTAGCTCAATATGTTGAAGAGTGTATTCTCGTGGACTGGACTCGTTTGGTTTTGGTCAGCACAATCAATGCCGCCTTCCTAACCATGTATTGCAAATCATTCCTTCGCATGCCAAACTTGCAAAAGTTGTCAATGTCGAACGTTGGATTGAACCATTGTCTTCTTAAAACCATCTGCAAGTTGAAGACCCTGCGGTTCTTGGAACTGGATAGGATTGACTTTTCCCAAGCCAATAATGTCGCACATAATTTCAAAAAAATGCCGCGTATCACCTCATTGTGCCTCAAGGACAATATTGGCGATGACGAAAGCATTGTCACGCGCGTATTCAACGTTGCTGATCTTCAGAAACTATCAGCAACCAGATGTATCCAAGTTCTGCCGTTACTGCCGCACACTCTTGCCCTCGTCGAGCTCTACTTAACGTCTGTAGAGTCAAACTCTGCATTTTGGAACGTCGTGAGTCGTTTTGAAGCTCTTACGACCCTGAGGATGAAGTATGTCATGGTGGGAAGTGGTACTCCTCCCCATAAACTCAATGCTTCGTCTCTTCCAAGACTTCGACATCTAATGGTTCCACCATCTTTCTCGTACATCGTTGTCGATCGATTACTATCGTCCGTAAACCTGATGGATGGCGTTCAAATCAACCAGATGAAACGAATCACGCTGTTGCCTTCGCAAATTGAATTAATTGAAAACTTCACGCGGACCTCGGCTAGCCTTACGTCTCTCTTGATTCCGTTCGAGTTCTGCTCTATCGGATGCGTATACAAAGAATTTCCTGACCTTCAAAGTTTGACCGTTATGATTGGGCACTCGAACTTCAACTTCGCTGTGCCCTATGAAATTTATGACTGTGATTACATCAAATCTGTGAGTTATATTATAGCTATTACACTGTCGCAAAGTAACTCAATACCGTGAGTGGTCCAGTGTATCGACGAACTAGCGACAAAGTGGTCCCTTGCTCCATATGTGAAGTCACTGGAGCTTAAAATGAAAACAGTTCCACCTCACATTGAAAAACAATATCTTTATGACTTGGAATTCCAATACAGCCTCATTGACCAGACAGTCGCAGCGTTCCCGAACGCCCAAAGAGTTCAATTCTTTGACTACCTGGAATGGACCCGTGAATCGCATGGAGATAAATGGACTGGATACATTCCGTTTGCGTTCCATAGTCGCATTCGCTGCCAGCTGAATGACGATCACTACGTTGTAAAAGACGTCGACGGGCTCTTACTGCCTTTCCTTATTTTTGACGTTGTGAAGTGATTTCTTGTTAGCTATAATCCTATATCAACAGTTGATCACTTTGTTTCGAGCTTGGGAAGTTGCACTGATAGACTAGCTTGGTGTCGTTTCATAAGTGTTTATGGTGGAGAATCTTGATACTAGTTTCACTCTCCTCGGAGGTGTCTATAAGGACTAGACTGCGGATGACTCTCATCATGTGGATAATCGATTATCCTGCTACTCATCAGGATTTGCGGGATGAGTAGATTGTGACAGAATGAATGTTGTAATCCTTTTCTGTGGATAACAGATAACAGAGGAGGCAAGTATATAATGACAGATATTAAGGAGTATGATCCAGTTTGGAACAATACCTACGGCAACAGTTCTACGTAGTCAGTGCCAGGAAGTAATCACCAGGTCTCTTATAAAGGTCGTTCTCATGGGGACACTGAATTTTTTAGGTGGTGGACAGGACTCAATCAGGACACTGGGATGCATGATTTACAATATTATCATGCTTATCCCCACTAACTACTAAGCTGCCAATTAGTGTAGTTGGCGTCGGGGGGAGCTATAAATAATAATATTCAACATTAAACCACCAATTTCCCATACGGTTAGTACCCCCGTCCTTGGCTAACTGCATTTAGATGCATCTACCATTCTCGTTAGGCGGACGACGATTCTCCCGGTTCCAGTCTCCACCATTTGCGTCTAGCCTGCTGCAACAGAGACAATTTATGAGACGTGTATAGTACCGTTAATACTTCAATCTGGTAATTCAACACGTCATATCCTTCCATACAATCTTGAGAATTTCCATGTGCGTTCGCATGTGCATCGTCTTCCAATACATAAGATGGACCTCGAATCTTCCAATACACACTACGCTGAGCGATTCTTGATCCGACATAACTGCGACCCATATGTTTCACCGCAACCGGTGTATATTCCTTACCACTCACGTCCTGCGAAAGGATATGCAACTGTAGAATCAGAAGATTATGAAAATTTGTTACATCAAAAATACAGGTTTCGACTTTCTATCTTCAAAATGTAAGGAATAAAAAGTAAGACACGAGGTGAGGAATCAGGCAGAAAGCTTCTTCCTGAGTAACTCCTTGAGAGTCTCGCCATCTTCGGCGAACTTCTTGATACCCTCATGAAGCTTGTCGAAGGCCATTTGGTCCTGGAGAAGGGCCCAACGGAACTCGGCTTCATCATCAATGTAAGAAACCTTGGGGATAGGGTCGGCTTTGGCGGCTAAACAAAATTATTACTTTGTAAGCATTCATCGTTTCGGCAATAAAACGGATATGACGTCACCTTGAGCAGCGTTGAGTTTCTTTGGAACAGGGGCGGTCGAGTTCTTGAGCTCCTCGAGAAGGGCCGGGGAGATCGTCAGGAAGTCGACACCAGCAAGAGACTTGATTTCTCCCATCTAATGAATCAATGTTTAGCTCAGGGTCGACGTACTAGACCAAAGGACAGACATTGCGGAAAGAGGCGCCCATGACGATAGTCTTATAGCCATGCTGCTTGTAGTAGTTAAAGATCTTGGTGACAGACTGGACACCAGGGTCCTCATCACCCTCGTAATTCTTGCCTGTTGCCTTCTTGTACCAATCAAGGATCTTGTGGTGGGGCTGATCAGCAAACTTACATCAGACCAAAATTACCCGGGACTTACGCGACCGACGAATGGTGAGATAAGGGTAACACCGGCTTCAGCACAAGCCACAGCTTGACCGAAGCCGAAGAGAAGGGTAAGATTACAGTGGATACCCTCTTCACGTTCGAGTTCGCGGGCGGCCTGGATACCCTCCCAGGTTGATGCAATTTTGATCAATATGCGATCTTTCTTGACACCAATTGAATCGTAGAGGGCGATGAGCTCTTTAGCCTGTAATTTTGATTACTTGGCAAACACCCCCATCGATACGCCAGGCAACGTACCTTGGCTTTTGTTCCTTCCTTGGAGAAGGATAATCGTGCGTCAACCTCAGTAGAGACACGGCCAGGAATAATAGCCAAAATCTCCTTGCCGAACTCAACCAGCTGTAAACGTTGTGAGTCATACGGATGTCAGAGCTGCAAAAAGTATTAACCAGCCTATCCAATGCAGCATTGGCTTGCATATCGAGATCTCCGCCTTTTTCTTTGCCGTACTTGATGGCAACATCGATGAGCTTAGCATAACCAGGTTTATTGGCGGCAGCCAAGATCAAGGACGGGTTAGTTGTCGCATCCTACAACTGTGTAACCTATTTTTCTACTGCATTGTCAATCGAGTAACTTACCTGTGGCTTGTAGACATCGATCGCTAAGATTTGAAGGGTTTAAGATCACAAATTAATCTGGTGAAGATGACTCACATTCGAAGTCACCAGAGTCGGACACAACAACTGTGCCGGTCTGTTTAAGTTGATCAAGAGAGGTGGTCATAATGGTGGTGGTTGTAAAAAGAGGATAGTCTGGATTACTCGGACTTTGTCATCGTCACATTTCGGAGATCGATAACCTTCGATAACGTGACCTCGAGGCCGAAGGTGATCGGCCGGGCTTGTGGGGTCAAGTAGTTTTTCCCGTACACTTCTACATATGTCATATGTATCTTTGCATTTGGCAATACTATACGTTCTTAACGACTTTCTTTCTCGATAATACAACAGTAGTGTGAAAGTGGGTGGGAAAATAGGTGGTTAAGGTGCCTGATTATGCGCGCGAAATTTTCCTCGCGAAATTTTTCCACTCTTACGGACCCTTTCTACAATTCGCATCTGCCGATCCGGGCTTTTGTTGTAATTTAAAGTTGAGCTCGACTAGCTTGACTTGTTGTATCTTATAGGTCTACGTAGAATACATCATTATGGCAAACCAAAAATGTATATAGTTGATTACAATCTTCATTGAAAAATACATGTGAGACTGCTCTCAGTGTCCGAGATCGGCACAGAACAGGACCACAATAATTCTGTAAGACGTGCCGAATACGACAGTATAACGAATGTACAGAAAGTAGGGGGAATCGACAGAAGTCCGCCCCCAAGTGAGTTGCGTACTGTGATATAAGCGTAAGTATACAAGATTCTGTCTAAACACGCGTATACTATCCGTTCCCGATCGGTTTGATACATTACAGGAACAAAACGAGGTGCAGTCAGCGCAAAGCAAATACCCTCGCAGGCGGATAAAAGATATCGTGAATCGTGAGGCTTTAGTTTGCCATGAAGAGTTGAACAAAGGTGGGGATCGTCGGCAGAGTGGTAGAACTGTGGCCGGCCTGTCACAAGCGCGTCGTGAGCGCACATATATTACAACAGGCCAACGATTTTGAAGATCTGAAACTGTAGTCGGGGCACTAGGGAGTGGGGCAAGTGTGCTGAGAGTAGTGTAAAAGGGTGTGCTTTGAACAGCTGTGAAAGCATGAGTGGGGAAAAGTATTATTATTGTTTGGGGCACTGAGGAAAAGAGGGTTGGCCTGTTCGTCGCGAGGCACGAGAGAGGAGCAGGGTGTGGTCTTTGACTGAAGTGGCTGTGCGGGAGATGAATAATCTTGTTCTCTCACGACAGCCACACAGCGTAGTCGCGGTCGCGTCTTAGCTATCGTTCCGTCCGTCTGGAAGTAAAATTTTTAGTCAAAAGCTAGAGCTTAAGGACTTAGGCCACTTGGGTTAACCATGATTACACTTACGGTTGACCCCAATACGGAAGTTGCGCCAGCGTTTAACTCAGAAGAGCACAGGTTCATGAGAGAAGCCTTTTCGCATGGCAGAGAAGGTATGACGGATGAATTAGCGGCGGAGGCGTTAACAGATTTGTGGACTACGGCGCTTGAGCGCAGAAAAGTAGTGTGGGAAGCGGAGAGGGAGGAGAGAGAAGCTGCGAGAAGGGCAGAAGAGCGTCGCGGGGGCAATGAGATGCCTGATAACGGAGCTGACAATGACACTCTGCGGTCGAGGCATTCGAGAGAGCAATCTCCTGACAACGAGGAAAAAGCTCCGAATCTGGTAGCGGGGATGCCAGTGCCAGACGTCGTGGAGTATCCGCCAGCGCGCTTCGCTACAAAGAAACTGAGGGAGCGAGAATATATCGAGCTGAGTTATTTCACGCCAGAAGGCAGAGCAGAGGCGGCAAGGAATGAGTCGGTGTCATCTGGCGAAGTATTCACGCTTGCTAAAGATGACGACGTCTTATCGCTGAAGCCAGTTATAAACTTCAAAGGAGCCAAAGGCAAAGCGATTCAAGATGAAGAGCTGGTCTGGGATCAATTGTGCATTGCTTCAACGAATTTCCTGGAGAACATAGTGCAAGAGGAATGGCCAGCCAATATGATGGACGCGATGCACACATTCTTCTTTAGACTGACCAATCACAAATTGTGCAACGAGGGAGTAGATGGGCTGAAGGTGCTTATTTTATACCAAGCAAGGGTGAGAAGGGAGTGGCATAGACAGATAAAGAATCCTCCCAGGGCAGGAATCTTCGACATAGGTGTCATAGACGACAGAGTCCTAAGGACTCTAAAGGATCAGGTCTATAATGCTAAAAGGAGCGCCATTATTACGGGTGAGTCTAGAATCTCGATTAGTTGGATGGATTCTAATGATATCATCATCATTATTAACAACCCTAATTCTACGCCGATTGTAAATCCCAATGTGTCAAATTGTGTGGGCATCATGCGCAATAACGCTGGCATTGCTTGGGTGTTTTGATTGTGCATGCATATGACGCTCATGGCGTTGGCTTTAATCATTATGCAATGGGGCGTATTGCTTTAAATGCATATTATTGTGATGGGTGGCATTATCGCTGGATCGGTGGTCCACCTTTGCTATATGGGCATATTCAATGTCTGTCTGTCTGGTTCATGCCGGGCCAGACCTTAACGCTTTAAGGAACGAAGTAGCATCACTTGCAGGGGTGAACAGAGGGAAAAGGAAACGGACGCCTTCCCCAGAGCACAGCACTGGATCAAGCGCACATCGGTCAGCAAAGTCCAAGAGAAGTCAAAATGACAGGGAGGTTTTTCGCTCCCGCGCAGGCGCCTACTCGAGCACAGTCGAACCAACCAATGCGGCCTGTGCGGTTTGCCTTGGTCAGCACACCCATGATATCTGGCATTGTACCGCATGAGATCTCTGGAATGGAAAAAGGGCATATGTGGCGTGAAACAAGAACGGCAGACTCATCAATCCTGAAGGAAAAGAACTCTGCACCGACTGGCAGAAGCCAAGAGGATGCCGTATCTTGTCGCACGATCACAAGCACGAATGTTCAGGATGCGGAAAGCAAGATCACGGAGCTCAGAGGTGCCATCTTGCACAATTGCTTTAAGTTCGCGATGCCGTATAGGTCCAAGGTCTGGGACAGAGAGTTGCGTCAAGCCGGAATTTCCCATTTATTTCCCAATCTGGCATACAGCTTGGAGTTCGGTTTCGACGCAGGAGTGCCAAAGATTCTGCAAACCTTTACTCCACAAAATAAAGAATCAATTAACCAAATGTCTGAGCACTTTGACGGGATTATTGATGCAGAGTTTGTCAAGGGTTGGTATCTGGGCCCGTTCTCTAGGGGCCAGATTGAGAGTATCATTGGTCCATTCCAATCATCACCCCTCCATATCATTCCTAAACCAAACAAGCCTGGCAAATTCCGCCTCATACAAGATTTATCTTTCCCGCACTCCATGTCACGATCGAGTGATGCTCGATCGATTAATAGTGCCATCAACTCCACCCTATTCCCTTGCACCTGGGGGACGTTCAGTAGCATTTATATCCTTATTGCACGATTACCTCCAGGGTCCCAAGCGGCCATCCGAGACGTCAGGGAAGCTTACCGGACAGTGCCCATCAAGCCTTCGCAATGGCCAGGCTTGGTGGTTAGGTTGCGGGACGCAGACACGTTTGCTATTGACACCATGGATTGTTTTGGACTGGGCTCGGGCTGTGGATGTTATGGGACAGTGGGTGATGCTGGTGTACAAATCATGCATGCAAGTGGCATGGGGCCAGTCTCTAAATGGGTCGATGACCACATTTTCTTCCGTATCAAGCGGGAATATATCCCGGGTTACAACAAAAGGCGTTGCAGATGGGAAGGAGACATTGCAGAAGGCAGAGGAAGAGTACATAGGAAGGGAAGAATTCTGTATCAAGGAAAGAGGGATAGTGATGACAAGCCTGAGGAATATGATGAAGACATGTCGACTAGTCTCAAAGACCTCTCAGGAACTTCTACTAGGTCAGCGGAAGATCAAGAATATTTCTACGCCATGCAGGACATTGACGAGCTGTCAGATAGGCTGGGCATTCCATGGGAAAAAGAAAAAGACATTCAATTCGGCAACGAGGTGCCATACATCGGGTTCCTCTGGGATCTTAACCTTAGAATGGTCAGCATTACAGAAGGGAAGAGGAGCAAGTATGCTCAAGCCATTGCCGAGTGGGAGAAGTCCCACACACACAATCTGGAAGAAGCACAGAAGCTGTATGGAAAGCTTCTTCATGCATGCTGTGTGTTGCCACGAGGAAGAGCTTACCTCTTTAATCTGGAGAGGTTCATCGGAATCTTCCATAACCGTCCTTTCATGCCACGGACTCCCCCAAAAGGCACCTCAGAGGATCTGCGCTGGTGGAAGCGAATTCTTTCTCAATCAGTGGCGAAGCCAATTGCTGAATCTCGACCATACCTCGACATCCAAGCATATTCCGATGCCAGCTCTTCAACTGGCATCGGCATCACCATTGAGAATAGATGGAGAGCCTGGAGGCTCAAACCGGGGTGGAAATCTCAAGAGCGAGACATCGGCTGGGCAGAGGCCATTGGTTTTCTCTTCTTGGTCTATACCATCATCCAATCAAAGAAGTGGGGAAACCGAATCAAAGTGTTCGGGGACAATACTGGAGTTGTCGAAGGCTGGTGGGTCGGCAGGAGTCGAAACAGACAAATCAATGAAATTTTCAAACAAATCCACGAAATTTGTGAGCAACATGACATCAGAATATGCACTAGGTATATACCGAGCCAGTTTAACCCAGCCGACGGTCCTTCGAGAGGACACTACCCCCCAGCAAGCCTCCTCCTCCCTGCCATTACCATTCCAAAGGAAGTGGGGAGATTCGTTGAAAACTACGATGACTCCAGCTCGGCAGCAGAAGCAGAAAGTGGGAAAGAGCAAAGAGCTGATGTTGGCCAAAGCCAAAGAGAAAATAAAACCCCACGAATGTCTAAGAGTGAGGTCAGCAATCAAGAGGACGATGAGTGGTGGAAATACTCTGAATTCTGGTGACGGGAGCCAGGAGACAGACCTGTTAGAAGAGCCAAAAGCGGCAGATAGGAAGCATAAACCAAGGCCTTATCAGGAGGGTCTAAGGCCCAACCCGTCACCTCTAAGACCCCACGTCACAGCTTGAGAAAGGCTAAGATTATGGGTGCCTCCCAAAACAGGCGGAAATAATCTATCCAGGGAAGGTCAGCAAGATCTCTCGGAAGAGGATGTCAAAAGAGTTTTTGGTGTGATGAACGCGGCTTGGGCAGATTCTACCAAAGAAACCTACGGGACAGGATTGTTGTTATTTCATGTGTTCTGTGACTACAGAGACGTGCCAGAAGAGTCGCGCGCACCAGTCACACAAAGTATTTTAGAAGCTTTCATAGCCGCGCTAGCGGGAGCATACTCAAAGTCAGCTATAGAAAATTTTCTTGCAGGACTTAGAGCTTGGCACCTGCTGCACAACATGACGTGGTCCTTTGGTGAAGCAAGAATACAAGCTTTGCTCAAAGCAGCTGAAAGGCTTGCACCAGCTAATGCCAAGAAAAAGAAGAGACGGCCATGCACACCAGCGTTCCTGCAAGCTATGCATGGTCAACTAGGGATAGAAGCGGCTCAGCCGGATCCACTTAACATAGCAGTCTTCACTTGCGTGACAACGTGTTTTTATATGGCAGCAAGGCTCGGAGAATTTACAGTAAAAACTCTGTCATCATTCGACCCAAAGGTCCACGTTAAACCAAGCGACGTGTCGCAGGCAGAAGATTGAGCTGGTCTACGAACCACCACATTTTTCCTTCCTAGAACCAAAACAGCAGTACACGGGGAAAAGGTGTCCTGGGCAGCTCAAGGTGACACGTCAGACCCTAAAGCGGCTCTAGAAGCCCACCTGCGAGTAAACAAGCCCCCGGCCGAGGGACCTCTATTTGCGTACAAGAACAAGAAAGGGAAAATGACACCCTTGACCAAGAAAAAATGCTTAGAAGTATTAGCAAGAGCAGCTAAAGAAGCTGGTTTGGAGCCCTTACAGGGTCATGGGATTCGCATCGGAGCGACATTGGAATATTTGTTGAGAGGAGTCCCGTTAGAAGCCATGAAGGCCATAGGTCATTGGTCTAGCGACGCGTTTTACGGCTACTTATCCAAGCATGAACAAATTTTGGCTCCCTACTTGCAGGCAGTACCCTCACTGCACGAGTCTATCTTGAGACTCACATTGGCATTCAGGAAGTAATTGCACAATCTTGGTGAGTCCGTCGCCGTTATACTGGCAGAGGAGGACCGCGCTACATTGTGGGGGGTATCGCAAGTGATACTTACGCGATGCGTCGTCGGTCTCGTAGTCAAAGTCGGGGAATCGCGGCTAACTCACTTGTTGGGTCAGATCCGTTTCCAGAGAAGGGAAAACAGTTTGACCTGTCGCGAGGGGCGGAGTAACCCATAGCAGGTCTCGCCCATTTCTCTCTGTACAATGATGTATTGGGAATTAGCATGTAAATAATATAGCAGTGTTTCCCTAGTCACGAGCGTCGAAGTCAAAGACAAGTCGTGCACGTCACATTACCTTTCGTGGAATATAAACACTGCCACTGTCAGCGTGGGAACAATTATTGAAATTTAGTTGTGGGCAGGTTCCTTGTTGCGTCATTTTAAGGCAAACTGGTTGCTTTTATCACTTTGACTAGGATTTTAAGGCTGTACACACCGCCTCCGTTATGTCGAACCCAAATGTCTTCGCTTCACATCATCTATGCATAGGGTTATCATAGGATCCGATGTTCGTGGAACTGACCTGACCAAATGGACCGATAGCTGTGACATCAAGATGTGCTTGCCTTTTATCTGACGCCGTCATGAAGACGCGAGGAAATCACTGCGAAAAATTTCATGCTGGATGGCTGGAATAGTCTGTATACATTAGCGCGCTCTTATTGGGGCTCCTTGGGTTCACCGCAGTTGCTCAGCAATTCGACGTGGCGCACACTTTTGCCGTCAGCATCATTGCTCGAAGGCAGTGTCAGGCAGTTTTCGCAGTATATTTTTCTCCGCTGCACCATGCAAAAGAATTTTTTACCTAGAGCTCGACCTTACCTAAAGCGAATCATCCTGAGTAAACCTGTACTGCTCTCCGACAGTGATGACCCGTCTCGGACCCTCGTTGAACTTATTTCGAACGTACTCTAAATGTGACTGTCAGGAACTCCCTCCTACCAACCATGATTCGCAGTAAGTATGTGTTGTCAATCTACTGATGACAGAAATTACCTTGGAACTTTGAAATATCGCTCCGACGGCTTCAAGTTCAGTCCGAAGCATTCATGCAGGGTCATTGTCACCCGTCACAGTGCAATATTTCATTCTTATCTTTGCAATTTGTTCATACTTTCGCAACAGATATGGGTCTACCGCATGTAACGAGACATGTGCTCTCCTGTGTAAGTTTTATATTGTAGAACCCCACCATTTAGTAAAAGGCGATGCGCAGTTTAGGTTTACAACAAGTTCTCACTCCGACATCACTCATACCGGGGACCTATATGTTGCGCAGGCCTTGATAGATGCATAGAGGCCCAGTTCTGAGATTGGCGCCTAGTAACAGCACATTAGTCGAGCCACCTATAACAGGTGTACCGTAAGATCATAGCGACAGATCCGATCGAAAAAAAAGACTAAGTCCCCTACAGCCTTGACAAGATTATCAAATGTTTCTTATTATGCCCAGTTGCTAATCGCTTCTGTACAGTGGCCCGTGTGCCTTTGACTCACTAAAATCAAAGGTCCAGAATCTATCACGTAACTTCTCGGATTCGTGGATCACCATATTCCCGTTGAAGTAAAGTGGTCAAACAAGAGTCAAAACCACTCATACACGGGATAGAGAACTATTGATCGTGACTTCCGCCCACACGATCCCGATGCGGATACTGCAGAGTGCCGATGGAGGCGTAGCTTTTTATACGCTGCAAGACGCTTCTTGTTTTTGACCATTCACTCTCTGCCATCGTTCCAATATCACAATGTCGCGATACTCTGTGCGAACACCTTCTCCGCCTTGTATCACTCTCTATGATGCTCCTGGAATTACCCCGCAGCCGTGGGCACCAAATATCTGGCGTATCAGGTACATAATCCAATAGAATCGACGGAGTATGTTGTGGTAACCAAGCCTGTTTTTTTTCAGGTTTGTTCTGAATTACAAGAGGCTACGCTACCGTACTGTATGGATCGAATTTTCCGATGTTGAGGCAACGATGCGGTCAATTGGCGCACCCCCGTCTTCTATGCGAAGCGACGGGCGTCCAATTTACACACTCCCTGTCATCGTTGATCCAACGCGCAACCCCATGAAGCCTGAGATTCTCTCGAACACAAACTACATTGCGGAGTATCTTGAGGCTGCGTACCCCGCACGACCGGTGTTTCCAGAGGGGTCTCGGAGCATGCAGACTCTTTTTGTGCACTACATCCAGGATGTCTTTGCAAAACCACTCCTGCCGATCATGTTGCCCCTGTCACATCAGCAGCTACAGTTGCGGGGCGGGCAATCAAGTACACATCCAACAGCATACTCTTCGGTTCCACAGCGCGAGCAGGCATGGCAGGCAGCAAAAGAGCAATTCGACTTCCTGGCAATGATCCTGGATAAGAATGCAGGTGATGGCGACGGGATAGTAGCGATGGGCAGGGAAGTCTCATATGCAGACTTTGCGCTATGCTCGGTGCTGATTTGGATTGAGAGAGTGGCAGCTCATGATGGATGGGCGCGCGTGCGCACATGGAACAATGGGCGCTGGCATCGACTATACGAACGGTGCAGGGAATATATGGACGAGCTCTAAGTCACTGTCGGATATTTTGCCATTCATATCTCTTTCGTTTGATTCCTTAGAGTTTCTACATAGATTACATCTCTATCATACACGGTCAGCAATTGTGTAACAGAATAATTGCATCTAATCACTATGTTTAGTATACACTACTAAGGAACAGACGGAGACGCTGAGCCTAGCATCCAGGTGCAAACGAAATTTCCTTATTTTTATGTGTCCAAGTGTCCAAAAAAAGCTTTTCGTGATGGAGAGCGCGACATGCTCATCTATGGGCGCTGAAAAAATGAGAAGGCCGAGGTTTCTCAAACTCAGGACCAATCATAAATGAGGCTTGAAGATGGGAGCATATCTCTCATCCCTGAGTTCGATAGTTGTTGATTTTTTTTAACATGCGCAGACGTCAATTGTCTCGTGCCTTTCTCCAGGTCCAAACAAATCATTGAAACCAAAGGCGCCGATGCAAGTCTTTTTTGAGATCACCCTGATGAACTACTCCGGTCAAAACAGGTCGTCGTCCTCAATTATCAAAGACCGCAAAGACAACAGACTTTACACAGCACTAGGAGTTGCTATGTTATGATGGTATCTAAAACTCAATGATCAGTGGAGATAGATACTATGAGCAGCGGCCAAAAATATACCATCCACGTCTGACGATGTTGAGCATCACACCATAACAGTGACTCGCATCATAACTCGACATCAACACCTCAGCAACACGAAATATCACGTTTACTTGTCCCCTCGACCCATTAGTGGCACATAGCGACCACGACGACACGTCACCATCTGCCGCTAGTAACGGAAACAGGCTTCCAGGGACATGCAAAACACTGAAACGCTGCACTGCAGGGTATCGATAGAGTCTGCTTGCACGCCAGGCGAGGGGTCTACCGCTCATCGGTGTAGTAGCATTTGTCAACCAATCGCCAGAGGCCGTCAATGCGTGCAAAGATTTGTTGACGAGTTCCAGTGCGGGGAAGTCATTGTAGGGATATGATGCATACGTCTAAGACGTCGGCTAGTGATAGTGACGCAGGAAAGACTGATTGATGACCTACAGAAGTAACATATAGCGCAGCCCCTGTTGTTGCACCTATGAGGAAAATGTTGGTAGTATAGAATGGAAACACAAGTCCACGGCGTACCATTCTGCCCTAAAACTAATGGCACCCCAGTTGCGTTGGCATTTGGAGATGACGTGTTCCAAGCTGCAAGGGTGAATTTGTAGGGCAATGTTTCGAGGTTTATGAACGGAGCTGCTGCTGATGACAACGCCGTCATTGGACTTGAAATGATTAACATAGCCACGATACGCATTATTCTGGGTACGAGACGATGGATGGAACAGAACTCGCAGGTCTCCGTAAACCTCATGAGCTTCAGCACGCAAGCCTCACAACAATTTCAGTTTTAAGGATTGCCTTTCGCGTCCGCGGTGACCCTTGCTTCGAACGGACAACTCGCCAGGGTCGGCAGCAAGAATCCCCTGCATAACATTTATCTGTTTATGGTACCCTGGACTTCTTCTAATCACTCACACTAATCACTCACAGCGACTGGGCACTACGGACTGGTTTCTAACTAAGGATAACCACCGAGACAAACACGTATTAAATATACAAACGCACAGCAAAACGACACGATAGTTGCAGATACAATACGAATTTTGTCATAATTTCGATTTATGTGGATCCTCGGGTTACATCAAGCGTTCTCGTCCGCGGTATTCTCAGGCTTGGGAGGCAGTAGACTCTTGATAAACTCGAGAGCGAGCTTCGGGCTGGAGAACAAAAGAACGTTAGCCTGTTTTAGTTAGGATCACTGCATATGGTACGGCTGACCTATCCACGGGCTTAACGGGGATCTGCTTTTCCAGCAATTTTCCACCTTTTTCGACGATGAAATGACTGCGCTTCGTCTTTCCGCCTTCACCGGCACCTAATGCACTAATGAGAACGCGTTTGGGGTCGGAAATCAATGGGTAAGGTAGCTCTTTCTGGGGGAAGAGTAACGTTAGTAATTAGCGGAAGATGTTTCGGACAAAGAAGTACCTTCGTCTGCCACTTGCTCTGAGCGGTAGGCGAATCAGCACTCAAACAATATACAGCATACTCCAACGAGGTGAAGTCAGGATAAATGTCACGGAAACCACACGCCTGATTTGTGCAACCGGCTTTTAAAAGAAACGGTCAATGTTACGTCGAAATATCAAGAACACAGCCGCTTACGCGTATCAGCTTTTGGTACCAAAAAAAGAACAACGCCCTTTTCAACAGCCAGACTAGCAATATCCACATCCTCTCCTTTCTCGTTCTTGAGCGTCACGCTCGGCAAAACGTCCCCAATATTGATTGGAGCCAAGGTGATTGCTCCCTCTTCGTCTTCAAGAGCTTCTTCATCGCTACTTGTTTTTGCCTCCAGAGGCGTTAGCCTAGATTGCCCTCGTTTACATCATGTATAGACATAGAAATCACCTTTTTCGAGACTGACGAGCCATCTTCCGGACCAGCATCCTCAGTTTCTGCGGCCTTCGCAGACCGCTTCTTCGATGCAACTTTCGGCTGCTCTTCTTTCGGCTGTGCCACGATCCGCGATGAACGTCGCGTAGGTTCTGTGTTCGTCGCTCCTGAGCTTTTACGAGGAGGCATGGTCAAGTCTGTTGAATGAGTGTCACAGTGTGGTGTGTGAGAAATATTGCTCAAGGCGCGGCTAAATCTGCACACGTTGCACGTCTGCTGACCGTTCTCGACGCTGAGCACTAAATCATCATCTAAGAGGTCCCGATTTACGTAACTTGCCAAAAATTCGACAGAAACATGTTGTATGATAGGGGATATTCACAAGTTGTGGTTCCCCAGTACATTTTGTATGCTGACAGAAGTACGTCAGCAAATTCCGGATCACTGGCGGATGGGTCTTTTGATCTTTCCCAATGTGGCATCATGTCCGGCGTTTTGGACTTCTTCTGTGTTATATCCAAAACGCCCATGGCCAGTGCCTAAGCCTAGTCCATACACCCCTTAACACATAAGGCGAGGCCTCGAACGTGATGGCTCAGAAAAAAACCAAGGCAAAGCAGAAAAAAGGAGATAAGGACTTTAAGAAAGAGCTTACACTGCTTGTTCTCCTTGTTTATGGCTGACAATCCCGTCATATGATCATGATTGACACTGTCTTCCAGCATCCTGTCTTGTATTCTCAAGACGCCCCCGGGCACCAATTCCATCGATAATACATTCTCGTGGATCATCCGATATCTTGGGTCTAACCACTGCTGAAAAGAGATGAAAAATGAAACAAAGTAATATACGCTGGCCGCGGCAAGGTATGGCTGCTGGGGGAAACTGCCATTTGTGAATGTCATGTATATTGTCCATAAAAACGCTTCTAACCTTTCTCACATTCAGGTGTCATTTAGCTTTCTGCTCATACGCTACTATCATTTCTCTGAGATCTCATGCCTTCGTTTCTTCGTGGAAATGGCGGGCGTCTGGACTAGGTTATATGACCCCTGCCCGCAATTGGATCTCCACAATTGGCGGCTTGCCTGGAACTTCCGACATGTGAACGACATTGGCTGAAGTGCCAATTGCATTTTTCCCCCAATCTCCCGTGTACAGAATGCTTTATGGCACACTGGGCAATGGAATTGATTCGCTGTCAAGTGCGGAAGAAGTATCCGTACAGCGCGTGACAAAGGGACGGTCATAGCTATCCTGTTCAATTCTTGTTCAGACTACCGCATATCTCACCGTAGAAGCAGTCACGACAGCACCCTCAAGTGCCCTTGTTTGACGGTCAATTATTCATCACAGCCATTCAAGGTGGTGCTTGCGTTTTAGAGTCCATCTGCATCAGCAGTGGCATCCAGGAAACCATGTTCGTGGCCGGTAGTGTTATCATTTGTGACACTTGTATTGCAATACTAGAACATTTTCGAGGCTGACTTCATCCTGAGAGTAGTGGCATAAGTACGTCACTGTCCCCTTACAAGGCGAATTTCAGAGTAGATTCACTTTGGCATATATGAGCTTGGTGTCCGGCGCAGAATAGCAAGAGAATGTGGTCTACCTTGTTTCGTGCTCTCGAGCTGATCTATTCAAGTAGAGAAGACCGCGCGGTCGTGTTAGTTGAAAAATAAACTCAAATGCGAGCTCACATGCTCGGAGCATCCACACTGCGAGAATTCCTTCTCGATTATTGCTTCGGTGACGTAATCCGTGAATTTTTACTTGCGGACTTCGACTTCTGGAACTGATGTTTTTTTTTTATTTTGCGAGGAAGCAAATGAAATGCTGTACAAGACATCAATGACACTGACACAGGGATATATGCTTGTAATACGAACCACACTGGAGCAGGTCAAGTCATTTACGGCTTACTACGAGGCTCTCAAATTGTCGCACACTCATTTAACAGTACCCTCTTGGACTTGATTCATCTATCTTCCTTGCAGCGCTGTCATAGACCGCGGACTTTTGACTTCGTTCACCGATTAATGATTGATTTTACTTGTTCACAACGCTAATGAACATCAAAAATAGATCCAACTTCACGACGAGGACGCGCGTCCATCTTGTGACATACCAAACATGTAACCCTCATACCCTTGCTGTACCATCAATAGCGATCGATAGTGATTGCAGCAGGGTATGTAAGACACCGCTCTTCGGATTCCTTTTCGATGATCTTCAATCAACTCAGCAAGGTGAGGGTCAAACCGACCTCCTGTCATCGATCTTCACTGAAAACGATGAGTACGTTGCTCGATGACAACTGATTTAGTTCATTCCTGATTGACACATGGCATTTATTGATACATCACGACACATTACTTGAGAAACTTACCAGGATTTGGGCGCAGCGCTAGTCTATTTGATGCAAGGCTGCATCGTATCCGGAGTATCGTATCCGGAGTATTTTTTTTTGGCAATAATGTCTCATAAGTAAATTGATACTTTTGTTCCCGTGGCACAGATCATGAATGTAAATGTCTGGACGGGAGCATATTACCCCATTCACAAAAGCACCATGGCTTCCTTGATCCCATATTGAACTGCCGGTGTGACTGTGATCTAGATTGGGTGCTATCATATGATACGCCTGAATTGTGTGAGAGGAATAAGTTAAGTCCAGATTGGTCCTAATAATCACTGTCCCATGTCTATTTAACAGGAATTTTGACCTCTATATCTTCAATACAATGCCCTCGGAACTTGTACTTTCATTATTCCTCAGCATCGCAGCTGTTGTCCTGTTCTGGGTGAAGAAAAGCACCCAGAAACGCCCTAATCTACCTCCTGGGCCTCCTGGCGTTCCCCTTGTAGGACATGTATTGAGTATTCCCGCAGAAAATCAAGATGTAGCGTTGTATAAGTTGGGAAATAGATATGGTATGCCTTTTTCTAAGCAGCATATTGATGTTTAAGCACTATCTCACTTTTGTATCCAGGAGACGTTATGTATCTC
>JAGGAT010000611.1:0-22449 GCA_017657195.1 Termitomyces sp. T70a | reverse complement strand
ATAGGCAAAGGCTCAGTGGTTCCCAGGGAGTGAATCACTTAGGCTGGAGTTTGTTGAAACACCTCTACATTCAGAATAGTAATATTTTAGAAGTAAATCACCTCAATACACAAGCATCTTACAATACATCAGTGTGAAATTAGCAGTAGATCTTCTAAGTCTTCAAGAAAGCCCCAAAACTATTAGTATTACTCTAAGTACTCAAATGGGACAATAAGCTCTTAGGATACAAAATCCATGTGATCACTGATCACAAGGCACTTGAGTTTTCCAAAACTCAACAGAATTTATCTGCGTGACAACGGCGCTGGATGGATTATTTGTCTAAGTTCAACTTTGACATTACATATGTCAAGGAAGAACTGAATGAAGTTGCAAACTGTTTGTCTCACTACTATGAGAGCAATATGTCTAAAAACATACACCATATATATGAATTTGTCCATGCAGATGCCAGGATAGACCCAGAGGGAGACAATTTTCCTCCTCAACAGGTATCCAAATTGCAGCAGCACTTGGACCAGCTACAGGCTTGTAGATCTTAAGATGATCTACCCAGGGCCCCTGCACAATTGGCGTGAACCTCGAGATAATGAGGCTCAAATATTGGATGAGGGTAGGGAGAATACTACTATTCCCCCTATCCAATGCCATGATGCTGACATGCCACTAGGTGAGGCGTTACAAACCTCCCCCACTGCATGCATGCCCTGCAACTATACCAATTTGTTGTTACATCACAGGGTCAGTGAAGAGTATTACAAGGACACCCTTCTTGCAAAATCTGGCAGCAGTGCATGATGCTATTATAGAGGCCCACATTTTCCAAATGTGTGCTGCTAATCAGCATCAACAGGCTGGACCTGACATAGTGCAAGGTACACTGGTATACCTTTTGACTAAGAACTTGACCCTACCTAAAGGACAAGCTCATAAGCTATGTCCCAAATGTGTAGGGCCCTATGAAGTCCTGGAAGTCTTTGACAAGACTTCCAACCATACATTGGAACTTCCGGGAGCCTTGCATCCCAAGTTCCACATATTGTTGTTGCGGCCTTACCAGGCCACAGACAATGCTAGATTCCTAAATCAGATGACGCTGCAGCCATATGACTTTAGTGCCCCAGATAACCAGGAATGGTTCGTTGATGACCTTATAGGTCATCAGTGGACCAATTCTGGTCTGGAATTTGAGGTTTGTTGGGGCCTCGGGAATATGACTTGGGAGTTGTTGGAGGTATGCAAGGACCTAGAGGCCCTTGACTGCTATTTAGAGGTCCAGGGAGTAAAACATCCTGGACAACTAGCACAACAAAGCAAGTTGCATTAGTAAGCTATGGACTTCTAGGCTGTGGGGTGCTAATATATTAGCCAAGTCATGGCTGATGCTGGTGCAAGCTAGCCATAGGTGCTGTATTAGTCAGCCAATTTTGCGCTGGCAAAGGATCATCTGCACAAAGTTCTTTTTTGTCTTCATCAACCACAGAGTACTACCATCTGTGCTGCAGACATTGTCTTTACTCTGTCCAAGAAGCCTAACCTGAGTGATTGGGGAGGGGTTCCAGGCCTGCCTCCCCACAAAAATTTGAGCCATGCCAGTGGCTCAAAAGGGGGGGAGAAGAAGAAGAAGAAGAGGTGGCAGGGCCATGATGTGGCCCTGCCAGTGTATGGAACATTGAGGCATCCTGTGGCTCAACAAGCACAAGGAGCAGCTCAAGGAGGGGCTGTGGGCCACCAGGGGATGCATAGGGGACATACGTCATCCCCCCTATGATTCATGGAGGGCTCCTCATGACAGGTACGACCACTGTCATACCAGGACATGTTTTTTGGTGAACAGCCAGTGCCCATATAGCCTGTATGGTTGCAGGAGTTCAGCCAATATGTGTTACCACAAGTACCTGTGGTAACTCAGGCTTTTTCAGCAGGTCCTCAAGTACCTGCTACTTTGGCAAACCCCAGGATGAGCCACAATCAGTTCACCCCTGTGTCTCCCCATGCGATGGATGTGGACAACACTGCATCAGTACCCCCAATGGTGAGTGAGTTGTCAGTGCCCTCTTGCAGCTCTGAGTATCCAGGGCATACTAGTGACGCCTCTGGGTCAAAGAAGAAGGGGAAAGCAAAGGGGAAAGTAAAGGCTTATGAGCCTTCACCTAATGTGGAGGTGGATGAGCAACTCACTCATCTGCTACAGCGCCTCCACAATGCTGGAGTACCAGAGAACGTCAGGATGGATGTCCTCAAGAACCCTGTAGTGCAAATTGCACTCACTCAAGTTCTGAATGAACTTGACATTGCTTGAAGTCAGAGCAATGAGGCCCGATTGGACCTCTATCATTCTGCAATGGGACTGGGGAAGAGAGTTGCTTCTCCAGTTGGAGACTCACCATGGAAGGTCTGTTGACAGGACCTTCAAACTACCCCTGGAGATAGGGCACCAGCGTTGCCCTACAAGGACCTTGGTCCATCAGAGGAGGATGTGGAAATGGGGGACCCTACCCCCTCAAAGTCAAAGGGGAAGGGCATTAAGCCCCCTCCCCCCAAAGTAATTGTGACTGGGTCCATGAACCCAGTCCCCATAGTACCCATAGGCTTGTCAAAGCCTATGCCTCCGCCAGAGGGTGGTGCTGTGGCGCCATCCAGCCAGGCGTTGAAGGAGGGCTCAACACAGGGCAACAAGCCTGTTGCCCATCACAAGGTACATTAGGAATGTACCAGAGCAAGCCCACTCTGGCTATATTGAGGTCGAAGAACCTCATATCTATATGTTCCCCTGTAAGTATCCTGAGCAGCCACCACCTATTGTGCATTGCAAAGAGAGTGACAAACAAGTCTTTGTCACACAGCCATGGGACAATGACAATGATGACTCTGGGTCCGATAAGATGGACCCATTGAGAGAATATCAGGAGATTGAATGTGATGACAACATACAAACACATCATCTAAAACAATCACACAATGCTAAGGTCAAATGATGCTTAGCTGAGGATGCCAAGAAGTCCAAACAGGACTTCAAAAGGCTGAACAATACAGTGCCTAGCCATCTTCCAGACAGCTGGGAAACTACTTTGGCATTGGGAACGCCGAAATGACTTTAGGGGCATTCTGTACTCTAATTTGTATTGGTTGCCAATGACCAATGTAGTATACATGGGCAAGGAGGCAAAGGTTGCCCACACCCATGAGTTGGCTGGAATAGTATTTACCACCCAGTCATACTACAGACTGTATTGATGGGTCCCTCAAGGGATGCCCATGAACCCTGAGCAGGTACACCTGCTTGTACGAGTTACCAAGGAGGATGGTACCTCAATGACTCCTTGGGACTGCATCTATGCAGCGCTTCTTCTCCAGGAGTTCCATAGGATCTCCTTTTTCACACATGTTATGCAGCAGGACCAGTCCATGCACCGAGTCCTTGACATTGACATTGCTGATGTTGTGTGCCGCCTACCACATGATGACAGGCACTGGCTACTGGTGCCTCTGCCTTCACAAGCGTTGGCCATGTTAGGCTGACTAGATAATTTGACTTGTGGTGCAGGACTAGCTCCAGTTCCCCATGAACACTACTTTGAGATAGACCAGTGGGCACAGTATTTGCTGCACCACGGTCATCCTGAATCCCAGAACTTTGTGTCTGGAATTGCTATTGATATTGCAGGATGAGTTAGCTGAGGCACTGTCTTTAGCTACATCCTTGCTCACGTGCTGGCACCTACTGGTGCCCATGCACATGCCACGTACACGAGAGCCTTCATTCTTGTTGCTGCCTGCCCACACCTCTATGCCAAGGCTGTGGAGGCTTACAACAGGGAAAGCATGATGCCCTTCCAGGACATCAACAACTATAGCTTTCTCCTGCACACGCTCCACATTGAGCCTGGGCAATTTGCTAACCTTGGCAATACGGAGGTGCTTCACCTCCTTGCCAACAGGATTCCATGTATGTGGATGGACCATGCATATATCTATGGCATATGCTACCTAGACTATCATTGGTCTGGGAGTGGTCTTCATACCAACCTCTTTGCAAGTGTTGACAATGATAGGCATAAATGCCTGGAGCTCCACAGAACTCCAGGAACCTTGCCTGGGTACGACAGGTGGTATGAGCCCACCCCTGATGATTGAGAACATTTTTGGATTTTTATTCAACTCTTGGAGGCTAGGGACCTCCAGCCACTTTCAGATCGAGAGTGGCTTTGTTATGGCAAAGACACCAGGTTCACATACCTGGCTAATTGCCCAGCAGCAGCTGTTCAGGCTGCACTGGCACCACCATCTCTGGTGATGACCAGGACTCTGCCAATGGGACCTGATGAGTCCCTCATGCAACCAGATCCACCGGAGGAGACTACCTGTCCCCTGAGATGGGGCCTAGCAAGACTGCAACCAACATTGCAGCTTCTGGGCTCCCAGCTGAGGTGACAAATTACCCTATCACCTTGGCTCCCCCTGCTGTGGTCAACACTGAAGCAGTGAGATGGGATGAAATGGTAGATGTAGTGGAACCTGCACAAGACCTTATGGATATAGAGGCCACATGATGCAGCTTCTGTAATTGCCTAGGTGGATGGGACGGGACCTTAATAGGTCCCTCCAAGTTGCATATCGCAGCACGAGTTACATATCTCTGTAACTTGCAAGGCTGGTTGTAAGAGACCATAGTCTCCTGCCCTCACCACCTTAGCATGCTAGAGACCTCTTTAGGGTTTCAAAGAATGTTAAGCAATCTTTGGGCCCAGATCCCAGTCCGCTGCCCTTGAGTAGTGCAATTAGACTGAGTGTGATTAGACCAAAGCAGCCTGCTTCAGCCTTCTCTGCATTTCCAGACTGTTATCCTCTTTTGAGGATAACATATCTAGGATTGTCAATGCTGCATTCACCGCCATGCAGCTCTGTTGTATCTGCTTGAAGAAAACCTTGGAAAGCCGCTAGAAGAGCATGTTCGCAAAGGGCAGGACACTAACTCCTGCCCTATACTCTTATCTTATTTCTATGTACTCTTATTTTTTTGTTATCATTATTTATTGATTATGTAACTGTTAATTATTATATGAGTAGTGAGGTTATCTTACATAACCACAAGTAGTCTTTTTGCACAACTGTAGCCAGAATCAATAGATAGGTTCTGACTTACGGTCTTGTGCATGAAAGGCTCAGTAACAATGTTACAGGCAGGGCTTCATAGAAGCCTTGCATGCCCTCATCTGCTGTATACTTTACTCTGTGGAATGCATCACAAGCATCCTGCATAGTAGAAGATTGCACAAAGTGATCATACAAGCTGAGGACCACATCCTCAAAGGTCCAATGTGCCTGCACCCTGTTTGCATGTGTAACATGGTGCAGATACCACTTGAGTGCTGAAGCACTCAAATAATCCATGAGGGTGAGGACCCTTTTGTGTTCTCAATTCTCACCTCCTAACTGAGCCATTGCGTAATTTATGCATATGCTCATCAACCAATCTTCAAGTTCACCTAACTTGGATGATCCAGTATAGGGGGTCATGACCTTCAGTGATTCAGGTTGCTTGGACTTTACCCCCTCTGGCATTGCAACTCAAACAGCTAACAGCTGTTCAATAGTTGCTTGCAATGATTATGCATCATCTGCCAATGGAACTCATGAGCTTCCTCGACTTCTGGAGTAGCAAATTGCCCACAATACTGAGGAGGCATTTCAAACCTCCTCAGCTGTCTTGTGTCCATACCCACTCAAGGGTATAGAAGTGTAGGGTAACCAACACTGGTCATCCTTGGATCTACCACTGCACCTTCCATGTGCATGGGTGGTCCAAATGAGACTGGCACAGGTAGAGGAGATCTCCTCTGAGCATTTGATGCTCCAAGGCAGCCCTCACCCTCTTCCTGCTTTACTATTGTAGGGGGTTCTATCTGAACCCTGCTTGTTGGATGGGTGTTGAAAGTAGTGTTTCCCTGGAACCTTATACCCTAATCTTCAGTGAAGGACTGCCCATAGTCCTTCAGGTCTCCATAACAAAGTTGTTGCAGAATGACATGGTCAATCCATGTTAGACCTTGTCATTGAGGTATCTTGCGCTGTACTGGTGTGCAATTAGAGCCTACCATAAATGCTGATCTTCCTTCATTCAAAGCTGCTTTGTTAAGAATAATAGTTCCCAATGCTGCTCTCCTCTGGTGTTCCAGTGCAGCCTGTCTGGCTGCATAGTTCTGGGGAGTTTTCCCAGGCTGCTGAGGTGCTTGAAGCATTGAAAATGCTTCATCAACTAGCAACAACAACAATGGTTCATCATTTCTTGGAAGAGGAGACAGCTACTTGTAGGATACTTGAGATCCTCACTGCTGTTTCCTCTGGAGATATTCTTTGACCTCCTGTTCCAAGAAATCAATTTAGAGTTTAATGAACTCTTCTGGAGCAGTAGGAATAATATTATCCCCCAAACTTCACTGAATAGTGATATGTTTAGCCACTCACATGGCTAATGCATTGTCTTGTAGAGGCTTCAGGAACCTTTACTCAGTTCCTCCAGAAGGTGAGGACTCTCTAGTTGAGAATCTCATCCAGACTCACCTCTCAATCTGTATCTGAGGTATTGGGTGCTTCCTCAGGAACTGTCTCAATATAGGCTGAGAACATTGTTCTCTGCCCTGCACCCAATGATGGGCCAGCTTGCAATGGGGCTGACTCCTCTACATAGGGTTCCCTTTGGGTACCCTGCACACCTGGCAAGGTGTGTTGAGGACATCCAGTTCCAACTACTGAGCTCTTGCAGAGCTTGGTCTGGCTCACCCCTTGCCTCCCACTAGGAGTGACTGATCCAGTCTCTCCATCCTGTGCAGATGGTTGAATGGAAGTTGCAGAGAAAAGGCCTCCTGGCATTCCTTCACCTTCCACACCCATGGCACAACATGACGTGGCATCACTTTCTAATCCCCATGGAGTGCTCTGGAGTGCTCCACTTGCCAAATGCCTGGGATCATGCCTGGACCAACTTCATCAATGCAGGAAAACAGTGATGTCATTGTCAGACTGAGTCCATGCATGCTTCCAAGTCTCCTCCTTCCTTGTCTGGGGCTGTGAAGTCTGGGCTTCTGCCAATCTATGCATGACAATTTTCTTCCAAGATGATGTTAAATCTGAAAGGTTAAGTGTATGCTTTCAAAAAGTAATCCATCCTATTGTCTAGTATGTCTAATTTCCAGACATCAGGAACCAGATGAACCAAATCACCAAATGGAGGCTGCCTGGACTAGCTCCAGTGTCCAGTGAAGTTTGTCCTCCTTCCAGGGGACTAATTCAGCTTTGTTTAACCATATTTGCCAGCTACTAGTAATTGTCTTGCCAAGTTCCTTGACATTAAAGTATTCACATGTCTGGTTAAACTCAGTTTTGAGAACAAATATGCTGTGATCATGCAGCTCTTTGACATTGAGCCTATTTGTCCAGTGTTTGTTAAACTGGGATTTGGCCCAGTTTCTAACCAGTTGATTTGGATAGCCACACAAGTGGTACAGCCCTAAGAGGTCTGATACTACATCCTGGTGGACTTCAATAGTACTACTGAGGGTGGCCATCTGGCACTCTCTCCGATGCCATTCAGCACCTTGGATACACAGCCCCACACTCTGGCTCTGATCAACACCCCTGGGACTGAACCTCCCTGAACCAGCCCCAGCCCTCACTATTTAAACCCATAGGTAGCACCCCATTACAGTAGTCTTGATATTACCTTTGCCAATACTCTGTCGTACTACTGTCCCATACAAGCCTGTCTGTCTAAATTTGTCTGCCAATCTACTTCTTTTCTCTCCAAATCTCCTGGTCTTTCTAAGTCTCTTTCTCCCACTTTGCCTCAGTCCCTCAGTTCTTCTTCTTCCACCCCCATGCATACTCCCTCCCATTTACCTCGGTCCCAGACTTAGCCCCAAACCCTGACCCTTTCCTGCTCACTTCCCAGCACTCTGCACACGCCTGGAAGTACTCCATGCTCCTCTGGACCCCCCCAAAACTCCTGCTCTCTGTCCGGAACTGCTCCTTCAGACATTGAGTCTGCCTAGTAAGGACCCACTTGCAGTTGGAAGCCCCCATAGTTAGCGGAATCTGACACTCAGTGAGATCATTTCCTACTACAAATGGCCATCCAAGGATGCTTGCTAGAAGGTAATCCAAGGCAATAGTCTTGGCTTCTATCAAGTCAATGCGTGAGTAGAAGGCTATGACATTGCCAGTAACAATAAAGTACTTGCAATCAGGCTGCAATGAGAGCCTACTTAATTTTTGCACCAGATCTTTTGTTCCATGAATGATTGACAGTAACCTCTGGATGAGAGGCTTAAGTTTTTTACTGACATATTTAGTGGCTGGGTTCTGGATGGCAGAGTGACATGGTATGATCAGTTGAAACTTCACTGGTGTTTTATGAATCTTGGAGATGCCATAGAACTCCAGGATTTAAAGGTTCTCCACAGAGATGGCTCCCTTCTTACTCTCTGGTATGAGATGTCAGAAGAATTTACCCAGTTGTCCAGCAGGGTCAATAATTTCTGCCATTCTTGCAATTTCTTGCATGTCAGTAGCTGTTTTTGTTAGTCTGCTTATAGCAATAAGAGGGTTGAGGATTTTATAGTCCTCTGGGTTATTAAGCAGTTCTAACAATTTTTCTATGATCCAGTCTTGCCTACTAACAGCTATTCTGAGGTTCTTGTCTGTGCCAGTGACGATGTAGTCATGGTCAATCAAGAACTTCTTTAGGCAGTGTGTCTTGGGGTCTAGCAAGAAGTATGGACCCTTTGGTGATTGATCTGGGATATGAAGAAGCAAACAGTGAACAAAAGACCTCCTAGCTCAAATACCACACTAACGATATGTAGGTAGATGAGGCAACTCAGCCTTATGCTTGCTGGGTACCTTGTAATCAGGAACATAGTTGGACTCATTTCCATATTGACTGAAAGCAAAGTAAAGCCGCCATATAAGGTGGGCTTCAAAATCTTCCCAAGCTGACCTTATTAAGTCCTTGTTCATCTTGGTCAGGAACATGAAGTTCATGCCTGTACTTAGATGGAGATGGATGTCATCAGGCAACATTACATTAGGCAATGTATGTACTAAGCTACAATAATGAGCTGCAAATAATATGTCAAGGGGAAGTAAAGATAGTAAAGTTTGTATAATCAATGGCCATGATATAGTTAGTCAGGGTATGTAGAGGGGTCATCATACTTACAAATGGACCTTGGAGAGAGGCAAAGGGTTATAAAGTAATTGGAATAGTAGGGGTGGGCTGTCCTATAAATACTATGATTTGAATTGGCAAGCAACAGCAGGAGAGCTGCCTGACATTGACTTGGAATAGATGATCTTTGGTTCACAAACTAGTTGGCATGAAACCTGCTTCAACACTTTTCAACTCATGTCTGAATTGCTTTTTGGTCACTTTTACTATTTTAAAACCTCTCTATAGAATTCCTGAAACTTCACCCCACCAAACCCCTGGAACTCCACTCTCCTGCACCCTATTTGTGACTCATCCTAGACCCCCAAATCCCCTTGACTTGTCCCAATTCCCTGCTTGACTTATCAAACCCTGGGCTACCCCAGAAGATCCCTGCTTCAGTAACTATCCTGAGACTCTTCTACCTGGCCCAGACCACTCAAGCTAACCCTGGACTTCACTTAATGACTTTGTACCACCTCCTTCCCCAATGTTGCCAAACAAAGCATTAAAATGTTTGTTTGCATTGATGGAGAATGGAAGAGGGTCTTTGGTCTTCTTTGGGAAGTCTTAGTGTAGTGGAGAATTGGTAGAAGGAGGAGGAGATAGTCAGAGGTAATTTGCTCTGCAAGGACTCTTTGACATCACTGCATTATTGTTTATTATTTCTACCTACATGTCCAATGTCATCCTAGTCTCCCCTATTTCTTTCTTTGCTGCTACATGGGGCTTTACATCACTCATAAAAAGAGCAAAAATGGAAGATAAATGAGTTTGAGTTATAGAAAGATTTTGGGGCATGCTGTGTAGAATACTTGCTCAGAGTATATTATTTTTATTGTTATTTTTATGCTCTACTCACACTATTATTTGATCTTGAAACCACATCAGTACTTTTCTTTTTAAGACAGTTATTGCTGGGAACTTTTCCCAACATTTCATAGCTTAATAATAGTGATGGAGACAATATCTAAAAAAGACTACTGCTAACTTATTTGCTATGTCTATAATTAACCTTTGCAGTCCATCATTGTTAGAGAACCACTATTTCATGTCTATTTCTTCATCCTATTTCTTCATTTCTCAGCCTTAATCTCAACCCTCTGGACCCCTGCCTACTTGGTCGGAGGATAGCATAGGCCACACTTCTTCAATTTACTTAGTCCAATGCCAGACTCCCTCAAATGTCAAATTGGTCTGAGTTACAAAGGAGGGAGTAATTCTGCCATCAAGCCATCATTTACTCCCTCTTTTCAGACTCAGCTGCATACTTATATATCATGTGACTTACTTTTTAGTTTATTTGAGTGTCTAGTAGTGTGAATCCTTAGCCTTGTTCTCTGTGGATCTCCCTCTGCCAGGCGTGTAACATTATTACTTACTTATACATATACTAATACACTTTCAATCTCCCTCTGCCAGAGCCATAGCTTCTAGAGGCCATCCTTACAATCATCATGTTTAGTGATGTTGGCCATAAATTACCTGGCAATGGTAGATATCTTTACTCTATTGTTCTGGACAAGACTCTTATGCTCAAGTTTTGTCTTTGTTATCTTTAATTCTATAGTTATTTTTATGATCTTGACTATTCATACTAGCTATGTTGCTATTTTCTCCATTGCCATTCCTTTGAAGCCCTATTTTATCATTTTCTTTATTATCATTTTTGCATTTGCTATTATTTCCTTTGCTATGAAAGCTCTTATGCATTTTCTATGCTGTTTATTGTTTATATGAGTGCTTTCTTTGCCATAATGTTTCATTTTATATGTGCTATTTATTACATCATACATACTAAAACAATTAATTGTGATGCAAATGTGAGTATACCAAACTGATGAAGAAGTAGATCAGCATGCACTTACTGTGTGATCAGCACCATGCTGATCAATGCAATAGTGTCTCTAACTGATCATTCCTGAGAAATATTCAAAGAATTTATAATCAGTCTTTTTTGATTTTACCAATTTATTTTTCTGAAGAAAACACAAAGAAGTTTATTGAAAAAACATTTGAAGAAAAATTACAAAGGTAACTTGAGAGAGACAAAAAAATACAGAAAGAAAATTAAAAAACAAATTGCTTAAGAAACACACAAAAAAAGTGTTGTTTTACTATTCCTTCATTTATACTTATAGTTTTCCAGAGAAACACTCATTGTAAATCAAATGATTTGTTTCTAATAGATGTTTTCTCCAGATATCTCTGCCATGTCTATAGAATGATGTAAGGTAGCTGGGTGGTGAGGGGCTGTAAGCTCTGAAGTAGGAGGTAGGAAGGAAGGAATGGGCAGTGTGGAAGAAGGAGCCTGACCAGTGGGAGAGGCAGCTGTAAGCTGCTGAGGGGGACCTGTAGGGGTACATCTGCACCGTATTGTTGAAGAAGATTGGCAAGAGCAGCTTTGTAGATGATAATGGAGTCACTTGCCAGCTCTGAAGTATTCTGTGGGATCATGGAGGCAGGAGGGATGGAGGGAGCAGAAGTGCCCATTTGCAAAGTGTAAAGATACCCATCTGCAGCCTCAACTGAAAGTAGAGGAATTGGAACTGCATAGGTGGAACATGCAAGATGTTTGGAGGCACAATATTGTGCAGCCTTAGTAGGGGAGAGTGGATTGGAGGAGAGAGAAGGGGACCAGGCCAGGGGGAGGGTAGAGGTAGCATGCTGATGGGAGAGAGCATAAGTAGGAATGCAAGTGGGCAAGAAGGGGACAGTGGGTGCATTGGGTCCACAGAGTTGTGTAACTGGGACTGAGAGAGACAAGGTTTGGTCTGAGGGCTCCTGATCAAGCTCTCATTCCACCAATAGCAGTGACATGGTGGGGTGTACCCCCTGTCTCTTCAGGAGCTCCCCATAGTCTCATACATCATGTGCTACAAACTGGGCCCTATTATGAAGGACCCAACCAAGATGCAGTATATCCTGACATTCCTGCTGGTGACACATGGCATTGTTACAGGACTCAAATTTCTGACAAGGACCAAATCCAATTAGCGCAAGATCTAGGTTATGGTGCGGTGAACCACTCTATTCAAGTGTTAGTATCAGAAGAAGAGTCAGACTTACTCTACAATGAAGACATTAGTGTAGATATCAATCATGGCTTATGATAGAAGGTGAAGAAAGGTGTGAAGACTAGAAAGCATGACAATACATGTCCAGCGGTGTAAAGTACCATAGACTTCTACTTATGGTCCATACTGCTCATGGTGACTAAAAGTGCTTGAACGAGAATTGGTAATCAAGGATGCTTCTTCAACTACACTTTTGATCTCAACCTCAAAACCTTTACCCAATGAACATTAAGAAATCGAGATGAGTCTGAGCATCAATTCCTCTATCACCCTCCCTAATCCCTTTATTGTTCCCATGCATATTAGTTGTGAGTAGATCAATCCTTACCTGGCAGACAATGCTTTCCAACATAAGTACCTTGATCACAATCATAATTCCTGCAGCTTCTCTCATTTGGTCAGCCCATATCACTCCAATTGGATTGACAATGAGCATTACCATGAACTGGCTAGAACATGCTAGGTAATCATTTCTTTGTGTATCATCACATTTCCTTTCCTGAGTGTATAGCCTAGTATGGTCCTTGTCCCAGTCTGTTCTGTATTTCTTCTGGTGTCTTTTAGGGAGCTATTATTGCTAGAACTTGTTTTACCAGGAGGCTTATAGTTTTCAGCCTTAATAGATCTTTATTTTGACTTCTGGTCTTTGTTATGTTCTGGATAGTGTGGCAACATTGTATCAACAGCTGCTTATGTCAGTGTCCAACTGGTTGACCCCAGCACAGCCACACTCATCACAGTCAGGTGACTGGCTGCACTATTATTTTTTGGCTCCTGGCTTGGGGAATCCTTAGACTTGTTCTCTTTGGATTTCCCTCTGCCAAGTAATTAGTGACATTCTGCTGTATTGTAATGGGTTCTAATATACTTTTCCCTCTGCCAGTTATGTGGTTAGCCACAACTCCTGGAGGTCATCCTTACAGCACAAACATCTACACTGCAAAGATGAATATTTTGAAGACTGATTTTCCAGGAGATTGCAGACAGCTTCACAAGTCATTTCAAGTGCTTAAAATACATGTTCCATGCCCACATCCAATTTTCTATGATTCTGGCTTGCAATTTCTGCTTCATCTTCTTATGAAAATTCCATGCTTTTAGAATGGACAAACTTTAGAGAAAGATCTGGAGGAGTACAAAACTCATTGGTCTTCATGGAAAAACTGATCACTTTTTGAACACCTTGATATCACTGATGTGTTTATTTGTAAGTCTGTCATACTACCCCTAGTAAGCCAAATTAGTAGATCTGGAACAGATTAAATCTCACGGACTGCAAATAAAAACAATTTTATACTTTGTAAAATTTAAATCTGAGTACGTCAAGCCATCAGAGTGAGAGTCTGGGCGTGTATACCTGATGATGTCATGCATTACTGGCAATGTCTGCTGTTTGTTATGCACTATCCATCACAGCCATTACAGTGATTAATATAATAATAGCTGCATACTTGGCAGAGATTCCTGGAGAAAAACTGAAACAGAAACATGTTGTGCATTTCCAATTTACAAGTTTCTGATAGGAAAAGCCTTTAAACAAAGGAAAATTGTCTTTTTCTTCAGTCAAAAGCTAGCCAACAAACATATAACAGGTTTCTTGAACCATTTTCCTGCCTGAAACAGATTCTGGCCCCAGCAGTGGGTATTGGTGGAAGGTGCAATAGATTGTCTTGAATTGCTTTATAACCATGCCTTTCAGGATGGCCTCAAGTTCCCTGGTTCTGATTCCTTGAAATTCATTTCATGTCTTATTCCATCATCACTTGCATAGTGTTTCTTTGTCTTGTGTGTGGATATTCTAAGTACCAAGTCATTCTCAAACATCTCTCCATCTCTGTCTCATTTTCTCCTGTTTATTTTTTTCAATGGTAACATCTAATCCCTTGTGGTCTGGATGTCTCCCACTCTATTCAGAGGTTCTTTATATGCTGTATATATGCTCATTCTTTGCATTTCCTATGTACTACTTCTTTTAGTAGTAGTGGATCAAGGAGCATTTTTGTGTCAGATATGATGGGAAGAGTAGTAGACCTGAGGACTGGAAAAATGTTATCAGGAAGATGGTTGACCCATTCAGGATGCCATAAGCAATTACAAGCTGACAATGGCTTATAATTATTGAGTAATTCTCTCTACATTGTAGATTGTGCTACTTTTGACAACTTGCTGCAGGTTTGAGCTTATAATAAAGATATTGTCTCAAGCATTGTGTGTGTTCTGATCTGAAGCAGAGCTTGAACACTTGGTTGTGTGAGGGGGGAGAATGAATCAGCAAAAAGGAAACCTGTAGCTAGTAGTGTATGGGTAAGGCTTTGACTAGTGGGTTGCAATGCAGCATGTTAATAATACTAAGAACAAAATGTATTTCTAATAAATAGACAAATATGATGATTTAACATACCTAAAAATGAAATGGGCAGAGATAAAAATTGTACTACTACTATAAAGATGTGGTCATGTGTACTGTGACAGCCACCTCCCACTTGTAAGATAGATGGAAGCAAAAAAAAAGGTTCACTCTTACTGCCCTTATGCCTATCTTAATGCCTTCTTATACTTGGTCTTTCCATGCCTCCTTTTGTTCCATCTGAACTACTGGATAGCCTCCAGTGCATGCAGCATGTTATACTCCTTTAACCACTCATCACTCTCATTATATTCTTTCCCCAGCAAACCAAGAACTTTTGCATAAAATCTGCTTGATCTCTACTTCCTCCCCTGAGTCCATCTGCACTGGAGGTGGTGGCTCTTGGCATCAACTCAATGTCATGTTCCAGCAATAATATCTCCTAAATACACTAGAAGAGATACAGAACAGAGTAGGACAAGGACCAGCCCAGGCTATACACTCAATAATAGTCCAACTACTGCTATGGGGAGGAAAGGTTGGGGATGGCAGAGGAATCTGACTAGCATCAATCTGGAATGATCTGGATCAAAAGTGCAATCTAGTCTAAAATAACAAAATTGGAATAGAAGGAAAACATGAATGGAATATACAAAGGAGAGGATGAATGGTGGAACACACAAAGGAGGGAAGAATGGTGGCACTGAAACATGCATCCAAAAATTGGAATTGGAACAACAATCATGTCAGGAATGCTGGGAAGTCTGGAACAAAAGTCAGGTGGAGGAAGTGGTCTGTGCACTGTAGAAAGAGGTATAAATAGCCCAAGTAGAGTATCAAATAGACAGGCAATTAATAGGCAAAGGCTCAGTGGTTCCCAGGGAGTGAATTACTTAGGCTGGAGTTTGTTGAAACACCTCTACATTCAGAATAGAAATATTTTGGAAGTAAATAACCTCAACCTCAAGCATTTCTCAAGACATCAGTGTGGAGTTGGAGTGAATTTTCTAAGTCTTCAAGAAAGCCCCAGAACTATTAGTATTACTCTAACCAAGTACTACACCAATGTATTTGTGTAGCCTGGGTGATCAACTGGAATCAAATTATGGTAGACCTGCAGGATTGTCCATTTAACTTTGTCATCATCTGGCACATACACCAAGCCTCAAAAGTGCACAAGCCTCCATCCACCATGAACTCCTTCAACTACAATCTAACCAGCACTGGCCCCAATGCAATGCTCCACAACAGCACAAGTCTCTGGTCAGTCTGTGAGGCCTGTCAAATTATCTCCAGAATGTCGCCATCTACCAGGACATGTTGAACCACCCCACCCATCTCACCACCTCAAACTCACCACACCACACCACCACCACCACCACCACCTGCTTAACTACCTCCCGCTTCACCACCCTATCTTCTGGGAGAATCTGCTGCCCTGTATTGTCCAGGCCATTGATCTTATAGTCTGGATGCCTCGATAAGTCATCAGGCCCTGCACTCAAACCTCCTAGCCTATGATGTATCCAAAAAACAGCACTTACTGCACCACTGTCATCCTGGGTCCCAGAACTTCATATCTGGGATCACCATGGATATCTTAGGGTGTGTCAGCCAAGGTGCTGTCTTGGGTTATATCCTCACTCACATACTGGCACCTACTGGTGCTCATGCATGTGCTGCATACATGAGAGTTTTTGCTCTCATTGCCGCTCATCTGTGCCTATATGCTGAGGCTGTGGATGCATACAATGGGGAAAACACATTCCCTATCCAGGCCATCAATAGTTTTAGCTTTTCCTTGTACTGGCTTCATGTCAAGCCTGGACAATTTGCAAACCTTGGCGATATGGAGGTGCTATGCCACCTCCTCACCAATAAGATTCCTCACATGTGGATAGACCATGCATATACTTATAGTATATGCTACCTAGACTACCACTGGTCTGGGAGTGGTCTTCACACTGGAAACATTGTGAGTTTGCCATCTCATTGTTGAGCCCCATCATGATAATGCATGACCATGTCTGCACTTAGCCTGTCAAGTACAACTGTGCCCACAAGATCTTGTGCTGCTCATCCCAGAACACCTCAAACTCTGCCACCACTTTGACCTGATGGATGAAATGATCTGCAAGTGTCTTGGAGACCCCACCATACTTCTCTGGGGGGCTGATGCTGGGCCTCAGGCCCATTCCACAACTCACCAATCCTGTGTCTGATATGTGGGCTGCTAACACATCCAACCCACCCTGCATGTCTGACACATTAGTTGTGAGGGATGCCAAACCAGCCCAAACTTCTGCAAGCCCAGCCTGAACTTGCACCTGGACTTGTAATGCCAACTCCTTCTGCAAGGCTTCAAATACCATGTGTACAACATTCCTCCAGGGATAGAGCACTCGTAAGCTCAGGCACATTGGCAGTGGTGGACACTGGATTGGTAGTGTAGCGTCTCCATGACCTAGTGATGGAACACCACCACTCACAGTTATCAGTCAATCTAACCTTGTTTGCTAGTTTATTACTTAGCTACATATATAAGTCTTAGCCAATGTTTTAGCTAGACAGTTTTACAACAGAGGACTTATTCTAGTTCTCTCCATGAACTCAAAGTGTGCCATGACCCTCAGCCATAACAGGCAGGCTCCTGGCACAGGTAGACATCAGTTGATATTCAAGTGTAATGCTCAAACAGGAGTCTGCAATGCAGTATGTTTGGAGACTGATAACGGAATGTATATTGTAAATGTTAAACAGAAATAATAGTAGTTACATACCTGGTAATGAAATGAATAGAACTAAGAAATGTAACTATGAAATGGGATGTGTACTGTATGGTGATCGTCACATAACAATAAGTATTGTGGAGGTATCATGACATATACCAATTTCCTTTCAATGATACTCATCTGACTCTACAAAGGCTGTTGGACGAGATATTATGCTTCTGGCTATGCTCATGCTTTGGGGCATCATAGTGACATTTCAAGGTTTGTTGAGGTTGGCTGACTCACCTGATTGAATTTTATACTTCAAACTATCTAGAATTCATTGAAAGATAGATGGACCTCCTTGTTTCCTAGGGCTATTTAAAGGTGGGCTAGATGTGCACCTACTTTTACCTTTCAACAGTGACCCAGGTGGCATCTCCTCTGGATTTATTATATACCTCTTGTTCTGGTATCCCCATTGCCATCTCCAAATGAGGTCTGTTCCTCTACCTTTTATTACAAAATGTTGCCACCTGGCTGAGTAAATATAGGGTATCAGTGATCTTAGTAATTTCTGTCTTAATGGGAGCATTCTCTGGTCTCCTTGCATACAGTATTATCTGTATGGATGGTCTTGGAAAGCGGCCAGGCTGGGCTTGGATATTCATCCTCAAGGCCCTATTTAGCATACTATCCAGCATCTTTGCTTTTTTTGCTCTTCCACAGTCTCCTTCACATGCCCACTTTGTAAATAATATGGAGAAAGAAAATGTTATATCCAGACTGCATCAAACTAGAGCTATCAGCTGCAACAATGATGCTGATGCCTTTAGCTGGCAGGAAGTCAGGCAAGCATTTCCTCTTCTCCAGATGTGGTTGGTCTCTGTGATCCTCTTCTTTGCCAGTAAGAAACCATATTATTTGACCCTCACTTCCACTTAGATGATTTGTGATCATAAGTACCATTGGATCTGGACTCGTGTAGTAAGTTACAAAATTGCAAGGTCATTGGTAAATGAATCTAATACATATTAATCATGCTCAGTTTTACACCCTTCATTGTCATTGATCTTGGATATACAAAGGCTAGAGCACAGCTCTACAGTGTTCCTCTATTGCAATGTTGTTCCTTTATCAGTAAGTCACCATAATCTCCCTACATCTTGCATTAACAATGCCAACAGTCTCAATGATCTCAGCCTACTTCTCAGATTGTTATGGTATCCAAGGTCTCATTGTTATGCTTTCAGCCCTCATCATGACTGCTGGATTTTTAGTCTTCCTTGGTTTGATTGTCTTTTCTATACATAAATCATTCTGTCAACCTTTTATGACAGCCTCACATTCAGAAGCATGAGAAATAGTAGAAACCAAGCATTATACCAGCCCCACTGGGCTGTTTGGCCACCCCACTTTGAGGTCCTTTCAAGGTCAATCAACTGGATTGGCAGGGCCCTGGCAGTACCTGTATTTCAGGAATTGTCAAACCTCCAGGCATGGCTCATATGTGTGTCTGTGAGGCCTCCTCACTCATGGGTAAATCCACACCCACTCTTTTAGCAGCTACTTGGGCTGTGTCTACTGTCCAACCCTGATCCAGGGCCCCAAGACCTGGGGGTCCTCCCCCACCCCCTGAGGCCTCCTGGCTCTGTGCCAGACCCTTTTTTGGTGCATGGGAATAAGGTTCTGTCCAATTTCCTGACAGCACAGCATTCATGGACTAGGCAATAGATCCTAGCTGGAAGATTCAAAAAAATGTAATGCATGTTACAGTGGAATGAGCTTAGAATTCACATTTAACAGAATCAGAACAGTCTGGTCTATTGATTATGTAGGTGTAATACAAGAATAAGCTGCTTATTCAGCAGCAATCAACTACAGAAATAGTTATCTATGAGTAAATGATGCCATACATACTAATGTCACTACTAACTACAATTTAATGGGTTGGCCCTGTTACAGCTCATCTCAACCAATCTCTTGGTTAACTGATGTTCACCAAGTCTCTAATTCACAACTCCTCCATTGACCTAATTCTTGTCACCATGATATCAATTCAGGATTGTTATGGTATATTCACAATCAGTTTTCAAGTTGCATTCAACAAAAACAATGCTCACAAAGTGTGCGCAAACTCTACTGACAGTTTCTCAATACATGGCTGCCATTACCAAGCCCGGTTCTGACAATCATTTCAAAGTGTTCTCCACTAGAATGGCCTACAAAGTTATTTTCCTCCATGTAGTTGAATATTCCAAAGAGTATTGCTCAATAAGGTCAATTACTATCAACACCAGTGATATGCCGTGGCCCTGACAAAATAGACAGGTTACCACTAGGACAAGAACTAGAAAGAACAGACAAACATGAGGATGCTACAGGGGAAGAGGGGAAAGCAAACATAAGGAAAGAGGGGAAAGAACAAAGGAGATCAAAAGATCAAAGACCGATCATGATCAGAAACAAAGAACAGATCATGATTATAACTAGACACACACTGATCAGGATTGCTGGATCTCTGAGAATAAAAGTTGAGCCATTCTGGAGCAAGGCAGAAGGAAAAGAAGCTGGATAAAAGATGTGGCACGCATAATTCCAAAAGGAGTAAAAGTGGGGCTAAAATTACATGCGAAGGAAATGCAACACAAGATAGAAAGTATACAGGACATGGTCCATGTGAGAATAAAGGATATATAAAGAGGAAGGAGTACAAAGATTAAGCAGGCAACCACTAGATTAGACTCCGGATCTCCAGTGAGCGGATACTCTAGGTCGACACCTTTTGGAGCGCTTCTGAGACTTCTATTACATTGTAAAGAAGCAAAACCCTCTTACACAACGTTAATTACAAAAATAAAACATCTTTTATATTGTACTAAAGAGTGAGCTACAATTAGAATCAAACTTAGTCCCCAGAACAAAAGTACGTCACCAAGTACAACACCAGTAACATGGAAGGATGTGCAGATGTGCAACTTCCAGAGGATCACAATCATGGGAGCTTCATTGCATATATAGTTTGTATGGATACCCAGTTTTTATGGACACATTGCTTCATCATGTGGCTGGTTTCATGCTAAATCTTCAGGGCAGTGCCAATGACACATTCATCTGCACTGAGGTTGATAGCACTAAGATTCTTCCCCACCTAATTGACAATGATGTATCATACATGATATATTGCAGTAACTGTTGAGTACCAGAAGATAGAATGGTGCTTGCCAATGTCTATGCCATTCTCTCTGGAAAACCCATGAGGATTGTTACTCATATCAAGGGCATGCAATTCTATCATGGTTGACTTGACAGGTTCAAGAGCAGGCTATCTTTAGCCTGAAGATATAACATTGCCCATCTATCACCAGCTGCCTTCTCATCATCCTCTAAGATAGAACAAACTCCATCTATCATGCTTTCCTCAAATGTCTATAGTACTGATACAATGTTGCCACACTATCCAGAATATAACAAACACCAGAAGTCAAAATAAACATCTATTAAGGCTGAAAACTGTAAGCCTCCTAGTAAAACAAGTTTCAGAAACAATAGCTCCCTAAAATACACTAGAAGTAAAATAAAACAGACTGGGACAAGGACTATACTAGGCTATACACCCAAAAATGGTCCAACCACTGTAATGGGAGGGAAGCATGCGATGGGAAAAAGCACCAGAATGGCATGAATCTGGCAGGATCTAGATCAAAAGGGAGATCTGATCTAGGGATAACCAGATTGGAATGTGGCCAAAAGGAGATAAAGGGAGGATGAATGGAAGAATACAAAGAAAAGATGAATGGAAGAAGATAAATGGAGGGAAGAGCCAAAAGGAGAAACAGAAACTTATGAATGGAAAATTTCAAAGGAAGAAGAAATAAATGGGGAAGGAGAAGCTAAGAATAGAAAAGAGGAATGACAGCACAAGAAACTAGCATGTGGCACCAAAACAAGCATCCAAAAGTGGAAAATAGGATAACAATCATGTTGGAAATAATAGGAAGTCTGAAACCAAAAGTCAGGTGGAGAAAGTGGTCTGTGCACTGTAGAAAGAGGTATAAATAGCCCAAGTAGAGTAGCAAATAGACAGGCAATTAATAGGCAAAGGCTTGGTGGTTCCCAGGGAGTGAATCACTTAGGCTGGAGTTTGTTGAAACACCTCTACATTTAGAATAGAAATATTTTGGGAGTAAATCACCTCAATACACCAGCATCTTTCAAGACATCAGTCTGGAATTAGAAGTGGATTTCAAAGTCTTCAAAAAAGCCCCAGAACTATTAGTATTACTCTAACCAAGTACTACAATGTACTAACCAAATCAAGTGTGTCTGGATCTCCCAGAGTGTGAAAGTGATTAAGAAGATTGATGGAGAAAAGGGGATTTATGACAACCATGATTGATGGAAGACTAGTTCTCTTTTCACTTATATTTCTTCACTGGTCTCATATACCACAGGTGGATAAATCAAACAAGGGAAAGAAAAACTAGTTGATTATACTGACTAAACATTGAGAATCATGTAGTGTAATTCATTGTGAAAGATTGTTCCTTTTGTCATTTTGTGTAAGTTTATTAATCCAAGCTTTTAATTGTTTTCTGTTTTTCAATTTACTACAAGCTATTTCTCCAGGTCTAACATTAGTAGTTCCTCAATACATCTCTCTTTGCATATGCAATCAGAATATTCACTGCAGTCCAAACTCAAAGTTGCATTTTTTCTCCCACATCTGGTTGTACACCACCTCTCCAGGTCCTCTTGTCAAATATTGAAGTTGATGTTGATCTGGGATGTTCAAGTCTATTTTGGTATTCATTCTAGTGTAAACTTCACAGATGATATCCACAATGGATGTACAAAATGGTAGCATATGTGAGTCAAGATATGCTCCTCAAAATGCAAGCCTAAGCTGGTCAAATAGCTCAATGGACATTAGAGAAATAATGCTAAAATACGCTGAATCCATGTGTATGTCAAGATTTTGAGCAGCAAGACTGCAGGTTTCTGATACAAGATTGTCATGGTACTGTAGTACTTGGTTAGAGTAATACTAATAGTTCTGGGGCTTTCTTGAAGACTTAGAAAATCCACTACAACTCCACACTG
>JAGGAT010000610.1:0-22455 GCA_017657195.1 Termitomyces sp. T70a | reverse complement strand
AGTCTGAGGCCAAACTCTCTCAAGTGTCAACTTGAGCTGAGTTTCAAAAGAGGGAGTATTTCTGACCAACTTGCCATTATTTACTCCCTCTTTTCAAACTCAGTTGCACATGTAACCTTAGCATGTGACCTAGACCTGGAATCCAGACATGTGACCTCAAGCAGGTGATCTGGACATGTGATCCTTATATATGACTTATATATCATGTGATTTACTTTTATTTTCTGAGCGCCTGGCAAGGTGAATCCTTAGACTTGTTCTCTTTAGATCTTCCTTTGCCAGGTGTGTAATTGTTATTACTTACTTCTATTACTTATACATACACTAATACACTTTGAATCTCCCTTTGCCAGCTGTGTGACTGAGCTATAGCTTCCAAAGGTCACTCTTACAACATCACCATTGCTTGGCGCTCCCAGTACTATATGCGCTTTCACATCTATGGCAAGGCATTTACATTCAGAAGATGCTAAGTAACTTTTTACACTTATAAACACAAGAAATACTAAATTCTCTCTTTCTGCTGCCACACATTTGTGTTGGTGCATCTCTTTATTACCACTTCCTGTTGCTGCAACTCAAATACTTATTGGTGTGTTTTCTGAGACCCTGCCTGGACTCTTTGTAATCTAGCACACCCAATGCAAACTCAGGTTAAGTATTTGTAATTGTAACAATACTGATCCACTTTTGGGCATCATCAAGGTCCCAGTTACTTGGTCCAAAAATGTAGTGTTGGGTTAAAGAGACATTGCCACCAATGGTGGCAGGTGGTAAGAAGTTGGGGATGGTAAATAGAATGCAATAAGCTTATAAAGCTTCTTAATACTTAGCTGCTGTTGCTAAGCACATATGTCAAGAGCACAAGGCAGCAAGCATTGGTGCCAGCAATGAGGGTGTACTTGTATGGTACTGTTAAGACATAAAGCAATGAAAGCACTAAGAGCTTTGAATGCAGAAGAAGAGAAGTGAGGCTGCTAATTGCTTAGCACCTCAAGTGAGTTTAGAGATCTGAACTGTGGAGCAAAAGGTGCTCAGTGCAATTAGATGATTTGCTACTGACAACAAGTTAAGTATTTATAGTAAGTAAGGGTGGCAACTTAGTAAAGGGTCAGCAATGACTTTAATAGTCACCGCTAATGAAAAAGTAAGTAAAAGTCCATTAATAAGACTATAATGAAGGTAAATGCTACTCAGGAATGGTCATGCAGATGGCTTGCTAAGGCATGCTGCTAGGCAATGTGCAAGACATCAGTTTTGTAACAGGGTCATGGCAGAGGTAGGCACTAAATTGTAATGTGACACTGTCAGGGGACTCCCTTCTTTGTTCCTTTTCTTCTCAAGTTCATTCACTATTACTACCTTTATTTACTTACTTCATTAATACCAGCCCAAGTTCCAATGACCAATTATATCAGCCTTGGTTCCAACAGCCAATTATGTCAGCCTTGGTTTCAATAGCTGCTTATATCAGCCTTGTTTCCAATGACCACTTATGTCAGCATCTAACAGGTCAACCCCAGCACAGCCACACTTGTCACAGTCAGGTGACTAACTGCACTATTATTTTTGGGCTCCTGGCTCAGGAGAATCCTTAAACTTGTTCTCTTTGGATTTTCCTCTGTCAGGTGATTAGCTAAATTTTGTTGTATTGTAATGAGTTCTAATTTTTCTCTGCTAGTTGTGTGATTAGCTGCAACTCCTGGAGGTCACCCTTACAGGCATGTGGGGGTAGTGACAAAAAGTGCCAGTTGTTAGTCAGACGTTATCATTAAGTCAAAAGCAGGCATAGTTGGAATTAGACTTGAAGAGGAAAGTAAGGCTGATGGGGATCTGCTGATGGCAGCAGCGACTACCAGCAGAGTGTGGAGGCAAGATGTGAGGATGGTGGTGTGATGTCCATCAGATGTCAAAGTTTGACAAGGGGCAGCATGTGCAGATAGAGTGTGGAGGCAAGATGCAAAGATGGTGGTGCACAGCCACCAAGAAGGGCAGGAGTAACCATCAGATGTCAAGGTTTAAATGGCATCATCTCTGCAGACAGCACATGCAGATAAAGGGCATGATGCATCACATAATCAAGACATGTCAAGTTTGGACCTAATGGGAGTGCACCTCGTAGAGAAGGGAGCCAGCAAGCTGGTAGTGCTTGTGACCTACCATGGAGTGGGTGGCAAGGCTAGCTGGCATGTAGGTATCTTGCTGTGGCTTGTAGGTGTTGTACTTGGATGTGAGGACACAATGGTACTGAATGGGGACTTGTCAGTAGGGGAGTGCTGTAGTCTTGCTACCCTGGCCTAGTGCTAAATAGTGCATAAAAGGCTTAAAATGTATTGAGCCAAACTGGGGGCTCATAAATGTCTATGATCTAGCAGCTAAAAATGACACCTGTTGCTTATGCATTATTGGTGATTGTACATGCCTCTGGTGCTAATTGGAACTGCCTAGCCATGGTAAAATGAGTTAATGCAAATATCACTAAGGCACTAGAAGTACCCACTTATGCAGATTCAGGAGCAACAGATCACTTCTTCATAAACCATGATGCCTTCACTGACTACAAGGAGCTGAAAAATCCCATTGAGGGCCAAGCAGCACCCAAGAGTGCAATGTTCTGAGTCTTGAGCCAAGTAATGGTGAAAGACCTGTAAAATAGCTAAAGAACAATCCAAGTTAGTGTTCAGGAATGCACTTTATGCCCCTAACCTTGCATCCAACCTTATCTCAATAAATAAGTTTGACAAGGCTGGCTTCAGTGTTATCTTTGAGGGTGGAAAAGTAAAATTCTAAGACTCAAAAGGCAGGGAGATTCTCTGTGATATGAGGGACAGTGGAATGTACCTTCTTAGTTTCCTGGGAGGTACCAATGCACTAGCAGCATTAACAGCCAAATATCAAATGAAACCAACTACACTTGAAACCTGGCACAGAAGATTTGGACATGCAAGCATCAAAACCATCAGAAAGTCTCTTACCAACAATTTAGTAGATGGTCTAGTAGTAAAAGAAGATCTAAAGGCACCAGAACTGTATGAAGAGTGTGTGTATGGCAAACACACATTTAAACCCTATGATGCTGAGGTGGAGCCAGAGGGAGCACCAAATAACTGCATGCACATTGATCTTTGGAGACCATCTAGTATAACATCCTGAGAGCTGTTTACATGATGGTGGCCATTGATGAGACCATCTTACCTGTCTATATATTTTCTGTTCCAAAAAGACACTACAACAACTCTCACTGTGTTTACATCATACCATGCAGAGTCTGAACATTAAACCAGGAGAAAACTTAGAGAAGTGAGGGTCAACATGGGGTGAGAGTGAGTAAATGAATTATGGCTAAAGTACATGGATACCCACAGAATCATACTAACCTATATGTCCACACTCAGAACAGTCTGGCCAAATGAGCTAACTGAACCATCTTCAAAGGAGTCAGGTGCATGCTTGTAGAGAGTAGACTGCTTAAAAAACTATAGGCAGAGGCAGCAGTGACATAGATATACATTCAAAACTTACTTCCATCATTTCAGCATTCAGGTACAATCTCAAAAGAGACATGAATGAGTTGTCACAAGTGAGTAGACCACCTGAGGCCATGGGGATGCCCAGCATGGGCTAAGGTACTTAACAAGCTGATAAAGTCAAAACTGGATTCATGCTCAGTCAAGACTCACCTGGTAAGATACACAAACAGTGGTTACTGCCTTTTTAATCAAGGCTTCTGATCTATAGTTACATCATGAAATGTCATCTTTCTCCTTTTTGATGAAGAGATAGGCCACAGGTCTCTGACTCTTCTGAATAAGTAGGAGGAGAATTGTCAGGTTCCGCTGACCCGGGGGCCTTTCTTAGCAAGCAACGACCTTACGAAGCACAAGCGAGTGCTGAACTACGTGGACGCGGTGTCGAGGGCTCCGGGGTAAGTTCCGGGGCGCAAGATGATGGGGGAGTAGAGTCCCAGGGACGGGCCTACTTGGGGTTTACTTAGCGGGGAAAGGGGTCGAGTCGACGGGGGGATGCCCGGAGACAAGACAAAGGCAAACTTAGAGGAGCGGGCGCATGCCAGTCGATGAGGTGCGTGCCGGAGAAGTGATTAAGGCAAGCATGGAAGAGACGGAAACAAGTGTGGGAAATCGAACAGAGAGTTAAGTCAAAACACAGATAGTTATTGGTAATATTGAGACTAAGGTACATGGGGGCTACCTAGGGGCCTTATATACTACTACGGGGGAGGGCTCTGTCTAGAAAGGGTTCCGGGAGGGTTCCGGGAGGGTTCCGGGAGGGTTCTGGGGTTGTATGGGCGGTTGGTAGTCGTATTGGGGAGATCGCGCGTGGGCCCGCGGGATCGACTGAGGGTCCGGAGGGTCCCGGGATTGTATGCGTGGCGGCGGGACGGCTGGTGGTCGTACTGGGGAGATTGCGCAGGGGCCCGCGAGATCGGCGGAGAGTCCGGTGGTGGCATGGTCTGTGATAGCCGGGCAATCTGCGTGATGGCCGGGCGGTCCACGTGATGGCCCCAGGGTGATGCTTGATGGTCCGGAGTATGTATAGGTGAGGTCGTGGTGAGTGGTTGGATGGGGGAGCTGTTGGTGGGTCTCGGGGTGGGGGAATGGTGGGGAGGGGTTTGGAGTTGGTGGGGGGTCGTGACAAGAATGTGACATTCTAATAAAACAACGTGGTGTTACATGCCAATTCATAGCTTTAAAGATATAGCCAGATAATGGCCTGATATATCCATACCATGCCACTGATGTATCTCTAGTAGATAGCTGAGCACTCATCCCAAGTCAACTACTTCTGACCCAAATACAGCTGTCAGGAGATACTTCTGTGCCTCCTGTTCTTTCTCTTTTTTCCTTTTCTTATCTCTTCTTTCCAGTGTTTCCATACTTACATTTATTCTACTGATTTACTTACTTTTAGTCTGGGTTGGCTAGTGGCTGTGTGCTTTGTCAGCATGCATTCCAGCAGCTGCTGACAAAGCACAGGCCCCAGCAGTCCCTTACATAATCAGGTCACATGACTTCTGCTACTGCTCCAGCAGTCCTTTACATAATCTGGTCACATGACTTTTAACACTATTTTTAGACCCTTGGCTCTGGGGAATCTTAAACTTGTTCTCTTTGAATTCTCCTCTGCCAGGTGATTAACTACTTACTATTCTTGTTATATTTACCTTTTAATATACTTTAGATTCCCCTTTGTCAGTTCTGTGATTAGCCACAACCTTTGGAGGTCACCCTTACAACAGCCTATCATGGCCTCTAAACACTCTTCTTGTCTAACCAGACCCACACCAGCACTTATAGCAGTGAGGAAGACCATTCAACATGAAGAAGAAGGTAGGGGTGAGAGTGAAAAATGGGCTGCCAGAGATAACTTATCAACAGCATTAATGGCAGAGAGACCTTATGCATATTTAACCATGACAATGGAAACAGATGGTGAGGACTAACTACTACACATACTATGAACATGGAAGCAATGAAACAACAAGACTTGTAAAAGCTAGCAATGGACAAAGAGCTGAGGATGATGGACAAATATGGAGTATTTAAGCTGATGGAAGAGTTGGATATACCAAAAGAAAAGAATGTTGTAGGATGTTAATGGGTGTATGCCAACAAGTTTAATGCAAAAAACAGAGTCATAAGATGTAAGGCATGTATAGTAGCAAAGAGCTATTTTCAGATAGTGGAAGAGTGTCAGGTTCTGCTGACCTGAGGGCTTTTTCCAAGAAGAAACACCCTTACAAGGTGGACTTGAGTGCTGAGCTACATGTACTGAGATATTGAGTGCTCTGGGAGGTTGTTCAGAGCATGAGATAGTAAAACAAGCAAGTTCTGGGGTTGGGAACTTGCTCTGGAGCTGGTAGAGGTTGGCTTAAGACAGGAGTTAAGTTGAGAAAGGAATTCCTTGATGAGGCCAGAGTAGATATAGAGCATGGAGTGTATGCTACAGTGGCTCAAAAAACTGTCCCAATGTTTTATACTTTTGGAAAGATGACATTGGCATGAGAAATTGAAAGTATCTGAAATTCTGATTAAATCATAGGAAAATACTGTGGCATTGCAGCTATAAATTGCATTTTAGCTTATGTAATTTAAATCAAAACTGATAGAGTAATGGCCATTTCAAAATATTCACTCATTGGAACAGTTTTTGGAGCATCTCTAATTTTGGTAGGTATTTAGTACTTTGTATGTCCTCCATTTGCCTTGATAACTGCTTGAATTCTTCTAGGCATGCTTTCTATCAGTCTTTGGCATACTTCTGCTAGTATTCCATCCCACTCCTTTGCAACCCTCTCCTACAATTCATGCACACCATGAAGAGATGTTTCATACTGCCTAAGCTGCTCCTTGAGGTACTCCCAGAGGTGTTCAATAGGGTTAAAATCAGGGGATTGGGCTAAACACCAGAGGACATCAAAGTTATTGTCTTCAAACTATTTGTTAGCCCTCTTGGAATTGTGTTTGGGGTCATTGTCCTGTTGAAAGTAGCAGGCACCCTCCTCCATCTCCAATTTTTCAAAGCTTTTCTTTGCTTCATTGTCAGGTTCCGCTGACTCGGGGGCCTTTCCTAGCAAGCAACAACTCTATGAGGCATAAGTGAGTGCCAAACTATGTAAATGCAGGGTCGAGAGCTCCAGGACAAGTTCTGGGGTGCAAGATGGGTGTGGAGTGAGTCCTGGGGGTGGTGGGCTTACTCTGGGGTTGGGCAAGTAGTTAAGTTAATAGGAGGAATCCTGAAGACAAGACAGAAGTGGTTTTAAGTAAGCAGAGTGCATGCCAGTTGATGATGTGCATGCCAGAATAATAATTAAGGCAAGCATGGAAGAGACAGAAGCAAGCACAGAGATTTCAGACAGAAAGTTAAGCAAACACAGATAGTTATTGATAATATCAAGACTAAGGTATATGGAAGCTATGTACGGTCTTTATATACTATGGGTAGAAGGGGTGTGGTCTCAGAAGAGTTTCAGGGCAGGTTCCAAGATTTTATGGGTAGTGGTGAGATGAAGAGCAGCTGTATTGGGGAGATTGCATAGGGGAACCATGAGATCAGCGGTAGTACAAGCATTCAGCAAGTGGCATGATGTGTGATGGCTAAACAGCCCATGTGGAGATTGAGTGATCTGCTAATGGGCTGAGGAGTTCTTGTAATGCCCCAGGGTGATGTGTGATGGCTTGGGGGAGTGTGTGATGGCCTAGGATGATGCGTGATAGCTTGAGAAGGTGCATGATGGCCCAGGATGATGCATGATGGCTTGGGAGGTGCGTGATGGCTCAGAATGATGCGTGATAGCTTAGGAAGGTGCGTGATAGCCTGGAATGATGCGTGATGGCTTGGAGGAGTGCGGGTCATGATATTCATCCTCCAAAATTTTATAGTACTGCTCTGCATTCATAATCCTCACCACTTCTACTAGCTTTCCTTATTTCAACTTATACAGCCTTATACCATGAGATTATTTCCTTCTCCATGTTTTACAGTAGGTGTAGTAGTTTGGTTTGAAATGCCTTCTCCTTTTAGCTTCTATACATACTGCTTTCCATCTGACCCAATCCTGTTAATCTTTGTCTCATCAGTCCACAATGCTCTTTTCCAGTCCTCCACAGTCTAGTTTTGATGCTCTTGAGCCCATTTAAGTCATAGTTGCCTATGTTTAGCTTTGAGCATAGGAACTTTCCTCTTTATAGCAGACCAATACCCCTCCTCCTTCAGCACATTCTGGACAGTCTGAAGAGAGACAGGATTGGAAATGATGTTGTTGATAAAATTGGTGGCCTGAACAGCTGTATCAAGTCTCCCAGTTGAGATTTGTCAAACAATAGCCTGTTTATCATGTAAATGAAGCTTAGCTAGATAGCCTCCAGGATGGTTTTCCTTGTCCATCTCCAACTCTCTACTAATCCTCCCAATAGTAGACTTTCCTAGACCAGTTTTAGCCTCAATCTGATGCAGAGAATACCTTTGAGCAAGGAGAGAAGCAACAGTAGAGCATTGTGCAGAAGAAGTAGCTTTCATGATGGTGGTTGAAGGTCAAGATGTGGTTCAACCAACTTGAACCACTTCCAAATATACCCAAACATTGTCACATGACTCTGTTGATATTCCCACATGCAACTTACTTTTTATTTCTGACTAAAATAGGAATAAATCTGCAAAGTTGAAGATGCTCAAAAAACTGTCCCAATGAGTGAATATTCTAAAATGGCCATTACTCCATCAGTTTTGATTTAAATTACATAAGCTAAGATGAAATTTGTAGCTGCAATGCCATAGTACTTTACATGATCTAACCAAAATTTTAGATACTTCCAATCCTTCATACTAATGTCATCTTTCAAAAAGTATAAAATATTGGGACAGTTTTTTGAGTCACTGTAAACATTGCCTAGTGGAGGTTTTGGAAACCTCTTTGTGATTTCTCCAAAATGCAAGGACTCTCCAGTTGAGTATATCATCCAGGCTAGTCTCTTGATCTGTGTCTGAGATGTTTGGAGCATGCTCAGAAATTGTCTCAATACAGGCTGAGAATCCTGTTCTCCACCCTATTTCAGATGATGGATCAGTCTATGATAGAGCTGACTCCTCTTTATAGGGTTCTCCTCAGACACCTTGCACACTTGTCAAGGTGCATTGAGGTGCACCAGCTATGACTTGAGCTCAGACTAGTTCATCACCCATCTTGTACTAGGAGTGACTACCTCAGTCTCTCCACTGTACTGACGGTTGACCATCATTAAATAGTCTCATGGGGGTAGTGAAAAAAAGGCCACCTGGCATTTCTCCACCTCTCACACTCACAGCACTGCATGGCATGGCATCACTACTGATACGATGTTGCCACACCATTTGAAACATGACAAACACCAGAAGTCAAAATAAACATCTATTAGAGCTAAAAGCTGTAAGCCTCCTGGTAAAACAAGTTCTAGCAACAATATCTCCCTAAAATACACTAGAAGAAATACAAAACAAATTGAGACAAGAACTTTACTAGGCTATATACTCAATAATGGTCCAACTACTGTAATGGAAGAGAAGCATGGGACTGGCAAAAGCACTGGAATGGCATCAACCTGGCAGGATCCAGATCAAAGGGAGACCTGATCTAAGAATAACCAAATTGGGATGTTGGCTGAAAGGAGATAAAGGGAGGATGAATGGAAGAATACAAAGAGAAGATGAATAGAAGAAGATAAATGGAAGGAAGAGCCAAAAGGAGAAACAGAAACTTATGAATGGAAAAATACAAAGGAGGAAGAAATAAATGGAGAAGGAGAAGCTATGAATAGAAAAGAAGAATGACAGCACAAGAAACTAGCCTGTGGCATCAAAACAGGCATCCAAAAGTAGGAAATGGGATAACAGTTATAGTGGAAATAATGAGAAGTCTAAAACTAAAAGTCAGATGGAGAAAGTGATCTGTGCACTGTAGAAAGAGATATAAATAGCTCAAGTAGAGTAGCAAATAGACAGGCAATTGATAGGCAAAGGCTTGGTGGTTCCCAAGGAGTAAATCACTTAAGCTGGAGTTTGTTGAAACACCTCTACATTCAGAATAGTAATATTTTGGAAGTAAATCACCTCAATACACAAGCATCTTTCAAGACATCAATATGGAATTAGAAGTGGATTTTCTAAGTCTTCAAAAAAGCCCCAGAACTATTAGTATTACTCTAATCAAGTACTACACTGGACCACTCCTTGATTTCTTACACCCACCATCCCTTCTAGGGTCCTGGGTTTCTGAAGCCACTGCCAGCATTTCTTACTTCTCTCACAGCTTTATCAGCTCCTCAACCTCCCTAAACATCCCAATCTAGCTCTCTTTTTCTCTCTTCCTTCCTCTCCTGCTACACATTGCTACTACTAGCAATGCTTCCCACCTCAAAAGTAGCAAGTAGAACCTCCGTGGGCAGTGCCAACCAAGGCAGGACCCCAGACAGGCTGGCCCTACTGCCGACCCACTCTAACCTCAAGTCTCTCATGGCTATCAAAAGTGGCCCAATCAGATCCATTCAGGATGCCTGCAAGTGGCTAGAAACCAAGGGCTGGAAGCCATACGACCATATGAAGCTAGTAAATGTTCTGGCCACAGCAACTCTTGTCTCAAAACCTGAAGACCTCAAACAGGCAGCCCTTGCAGTAGCTTTCATTCTAGATGCTGATGTCACTGACCATGTCTCAGATTTCCTTGCTGAAGCTGTGGCTGCCAAGGCACTGGAACGCCTAGGTGGGCCATCCAAGAAACTTAGCTGCATGACCAACTTCCTTGCAGCCAATGATGCTGCATGAGCTGACTCTACACTTGCACTGAATAGTCTGGCCTCAAAACTAACTGACATTACCAACTCTATAGATACTGTAGCATCTAGACTCATGAGCGCTGCACCGCCTGCCCTGATGCCTATTACATGGGCCTCAATAGCCAAAGCCACCACTGACCTCCCGCTCTGCCCATGCCCTCCATCACCTCAAGCCCCAGCCAACCTTCTGAATGGTGTGGTGCATAGAATCCACCAATGCCTCATGCGCAACGCCCACATGGTGCTACTCCAGTTTGACCTATTAGACCCTCAGGCCCCCAAGGACTTCACAATGACTGGGGTGGCCAAACTCCGGGAGAGCCTCAATGCCCTCCTCACCAAAACTGACAAGGCAGGAATGCATCTGGAGGGACCTGAGGATGGAGAAGTAGATGTCTTGCCCTGCAGTACTCAAGTGGTTGGACTCAAACTGTTGAGCAGCAGTGCATACCTAGCTGAGTTTGATTCTGCTAACTCTGCCTCCAGATTCTGTTAGTACATGTCTTATAACCAGGCCCTGTTCATGCAGTTGTTTAGCAAGAACTTTGTGGTAGTTGCTAAGTCTTTTAGCGTTATAACCCAATTCATTTCCTGCCTTGGCTCCTTTGACCCCATTAACAGCTCCTGCCTATGCACCATCAAACTGGAGAACAATTTCTGCCCAAACTCCATCATGTCCACAGCATGGCTAAAATGCTCAGATCAATGCTACTTACACTAGCCAGTGGCCTCCCTAAAGCTGGTTTGCAGGGACCCAGATACCACAAACTGTCACGACCTGCACTAGTCCCAAGCCCCGGATGCTCACCAGATCATCCCAACTGCTCCAGGACATCCCAACTGCTCCAGGACAACAGGACTCTCACCAACAATCCAAAGGACACACCTCCATTAGCCCTGGCACCCTGGCACACCTCCCATTAGCCCTGGCACCCCAGCATAACTCCCATCAACTTCCTATCAAGTCTGGCACCCACCTTCACCCCAAAAACCCCTGATCAACCCTCCTACCCAACCTACCAACCTGAACACCCACCAATCATCTAGCTTCCTGCGTGACCACTCCCAGATGCCCTGCACAATCACATCCAACACCATTCAGTACCTCAGATATACAGCCCTACACACTAACCCCGATTGTCACTCCTGGGACTAAAACCTCCCTGAGCCGGTCCTGGACCTCCCTATTTAAATCCGTAGGTAGCACTCCGCTAGAGTAGTCTTGATATTATCTTTGCTGTTACTTTGTCATACTACTGTTTTGTATAAGCTTGTCTGTCTATTTTATCTGCCAATCTACTTCATTTCTTTCCAAGTCTCCCAGTCTTTCTAAGTCTTTCTTCTCTCTTTGCCTCAGTCTCCCAGACTTTGTCTCAGTCTCCTGGTTCTTTCTATCTCCTCTCCACACACTCTCCTTCCTACTTCTCTTGTTTCCAGACTTCGCCCAAAACTCTGAACCCCCCTCTCACTCATTCTCCAGTACTCCATGCATTTCCGGAGCACCCTCCACCCCTCTGGACTTCTTTTGAAACTCCCACCCTCTGTCCGGAACTACTCCTCCAGATGTCAAGTCTGCCTAGTAAGGACCCACTTGCAGTTGGAAGCCCCCATAGTCAGCAGAACCTGACACAAACACTCTGATATGCAATCACATTGTAAGAGCAACCTCCAGAGGTTGTGGCTAACCACACAACTGGCAGAGGGAAATCCAAAGTATATTAGAAGGTAAATATAACAAGGATAGTAAGTAGTTAATTACCTAGCAGAAGGAAATCCAAAGAGAACAAGTCTAAAATTTCCTAGAGCCAAGGGTTCAAACAATTATGTAAGTGTCTGCTAGGGTGGGTGCTTTGTCAGCAGCTGCTGGGATGAACACTTACAAAGCACACAGCCACCAGCCAACCTGGACTAAAGGTAAGTAAATCAATAGAATAAATGTAAATGTGGAGACACTGGAAAGAAGAGATGAGAAAAGGAAAAAGAAAGAGAGAAGGAGAGAAAAAGGAGTGTTCCCTGACACACATCTTCATAGATAGATGCCAAGTCCCCATTTTCAAGGACATTTGCAAGCCCCTACGCTGCAACAACTGTTAGAAATATGGTTACTTCTGAATTGACTGCAAGAAAAATGGGTGGTGTGCCAAATGTGCATCCTCTGGCCATATGGCCACTGCTTGCCCTGCAGCAGTCCCCAGGTGCATGTCATGCAGCCTAGAATCCACTCACACAAGTTCAGACAGGAATTGCCTTGCTTTTAAGAAATAGTGCATAGACCTAAATGCTTGCTTTCCTGAAAACAATATGCCTTACTTCCTGATGTCTGACATTTCTTCCTGGGCAACAGCCCCTCCTAGGCTACTACAGTAGCCTCCCACCCCTCAACCAATATCCACACCACTTGCTCCACCCCCTACTTAGCTATCAAGGCCCCACCTCCAGAGAGTGCCCCTGTCTGGCCACTCTCCCAGTCACCTAGGCAACCTCAGTGACTTTGGCTTCACCTCCAGCCCCAGCTCCTAAGAGGGCCAGTGCTCCTTTAGCCAGTCTCCCCCCCCCCCCTCTCTATAAATTTGCACACTACCAAAGCTCCCAGCAGGCTCTGCATTTGGCAGCAGAACCTGTGCAAGTCTAACACAGCCTAGGCAGCTCTACTCAACTTGGCTAACCCAAAAGATTAGGATATCCTAGCCCTTCAGGAACCCTTCTTTGACTGCCTCAGAAACACCAAGGCCTTCCATTGCTGGAGGGTGCTCTACTCATTAACTTACTGCCATTATGGGGGTACTAGATCACGCTCAGTCCTCCTTATTAATGCTAATATATCTACTGAGGCGTTTTTGCAACTAATCATTCCATCTTCAGACATTACAGCTGTTTGCTTCACTGGTGCCTCTGACTCCTTATCCCTTTTTAATATCTACAACGATTGCATCCATAATGACTCTATATCTGCCCTATCTTTCTTTCTAGCACAGCCACACACAATGTACCCACAGCTGAGTAATGAGCTAATGCTCTGGCTTGGTGACTTCAATTGGCACCACCTCCTTTGAGAATCCCCCAACAACAGGCACCTAAACAATACAGTGGCCCATATCCAACTCCTCCTCAAATTACTAGAAGACCATGATATGGCTCTCACCCTGCCACTTGGCATTCCTACACTCCAGGCTTCTATGGGATAGTGGACAAGACCCAACAATGTCTGGCACTCCCATGCCAACCCAAATCCAATCATTTCATGCGACGTAGTCCCAGAACTTTGCCCCCCTATCATGGACCATCTCCTCATTGTCACTGTAATTGAACTGCTCATTCTCAGAGCTAAATTGCTACCATCCAAGAACTTTCATGCCATTGATTGAACACTGTCCAACATGAGGCTCAGCAAGCTTCTTGCATCCAAATCCCCAGCAGTGCCCATAAATACAGCTGAGAAATTTCATGTGAAAGTCCTATCTTTGACTACCTACATCCTCAAGGTCATTGACTCTGAGGACATCGTGCCTACGTGTTGCCCATGCCCCTTTACCAAATGTTAGTGGAACAAGGATCTGACTAACCTATGCTCTTGCAAACATAGAGCACACAACCAGACTTTCAACCGGCCACATGTCTGTCACTGAAGCCTCCAGGCTTGCTTGTAAACTGGCTGAGGCCATCAAAACCACAAAGGCTGATCACTGGCAGGACTGGCTCAAGAACATCAATGCTTAGCAGATCTATTTAGCTAATAAGTATGTCGTCTATGAGCCCACTAACCTCTCTTGTGACAGGGTACCCACCTTAAAGGCAGGAGACAGGTCCAGGCTCCTCATTGCCTCTACTAATGCTAATAAAGCAAAGGTTTTGACTGAATTGTTCTTTCCCCCACTGCTGCTAAACCCCATGGTTCCTGACTCTGTCTACTTGCAGCCCATCAATCTGGGCCATGCCCTGTTCTTCTCAAGGGACCACATTAGATCAGCCATCAATGAGCTTTCTTCCTTCAAAGCTCTAGGCCTGGATGAGATACCCAATATCTTGTTCAAACAATGTGCTGAAACCCTGATTAAGCATCTCTTCTACATCTTTCATGCCATCTTTGTTCTTGAAACTTACCCCTCCAGTTGGCTCAAATCCACAATGCTGGTTCTCCAGAAACTGGGCAAACTTGTAGCAAAGGCTTATAGACCTATCAGTCTATTAAACACAATGAGGAAGCTTTTCTCCACTCTTGTTGCAGCTGATCTGTTTTACCTAGCAAAAAGCTATAGTTTACTCCCAGCACACCAGTTTGGCAGCCAGCCAGCATGTAATATGTCTGATGCCATGCACCTTGTTATTCAGAAGACCAAAGATGCCTGGCACACCAGTAAGGTTGCCACTGCATTGTTCCTTAATGTACAAGGCATGTTCTCCAACACAGTCAAAGATATACTCCTCCACACTATGCACAATAAGGGTTTTCCTCTCTGCTATGTTACTCTTGCTCATAACATGTTAATTAATTGTTGCACTTGTTTAAAGTTTGACAACTACCTCTCCGACTGGCTTTTAATCACCAATGGCATGGCTCAGGGCTCTATATTCTTTTATGCACTCTATAACACATTGCTGATTTCAGTACTGACCCCTAGGACAGACTTGGAATTGGCCTCTGGCTTCATCAACAATGTTATGTTTTTTGCTGCAGCCCACTCTCTTCCAAAAACACATCATATTATTTGCAACCTAATACAGCGTGCTGATGGCACCTTTGCATGGTCAGTTCAACACAACTTGCCTTTCAAACTAACCAAACTTGCAGTTATGGACTTCTCCTGCTCCCACCGGGACTGTGCTCTGCTCCTACTAACCCTCACACAAAACTCAGCGTCTGGCCCCCCTATCACCCAGTCCATTCATCTGGTCATGTTATACAAGTACTTAGGCGTTACATTTAACTCTAAACTTTGATAGTCAGCCCACATGCAGAAAGTATCAGCCAGTGCTGCCTAGTGGTCAGCCAAGATCGCCTGGCTCTTGAGGCAATCAGGAGGCATGCCCCCTCACCATGTCCACCAGTTATACAACACCATCACAGTCCCAGCCTTCACATATGCAGCTGATGTCTGATTCACTGGCCTTGACGTTGGTTCCTCCAGTGCCAAATACATGGGTTGTGTCCCAGTTACTAAGAAATTCAGCTTGTCTCAACAACACATTGTGAAAATAGTGTCAGGCACCCTCAGTACAACTGCAGGTGACATCTTGGATATCCATGCTAACCTCATCCCAGTTGAGTCACTTTTCTGCAAGACCCTCACCCATACAGCAGCAAGACTTGCATTGCTGCCCACCATCCACCCCTTGTATAGCCTAGCCTGGAAAGCAGCCAGATAGCATGTACGCAGACATTGCTCTCCCCTGCACAACATCTTCTGGTACATGCTAACCAACCCCCATGTCATGGAGACAATCCAGGCCTTCCGCCACCCCAGTTACAAACCCACATTTTTGACTCACATTGAACCCACCAAAGAACTAGCCTTGACCTCAATTACTGCCATACACAAGCGAGCCCCTATGGCTGTCTACTGCAATGGCTTTGGATTTGAAGGAGGGGTAGGCGCTTCAGCTGTCCTATACGTTGGTGGCAAGGAGACTGCTTCTCTGAAGTACTATCTTGGCTCAGCTGCTGAGCACACAGTCTATGAGGTGGAAATTGTGGGGCTTACCATGGGCCTTCATAGCCTATCTGAGGACTAACTGTCTTAGTCAGTGACAGCCAAGCTACTATCCATGCTCTCCAAAATCAATGCCCTCATCCTGCTCACTACCTCCTGGACATGGTTCACACCATGGCCAAAAGCCTAAGAAGAAAGCAAGACCATCTGAACCAAGTCATGCACACTTCCAAATGCCCAGAGTCATGCAGGCCCATGAGGCTCCAGATCCACTGGTCCCCTGGCCATGCAGGTTTCACACCCAACAAAATGGCCAACAAGCTTGTAAAGAAAGCTGCCCAGGGCTCCTTGATGTAAGGGCGACCTCCGGAGGTTGTGGCTAATCACACAACTGGCAGAGGGAAATCCAAAGTATATTAAAAGGTAAATATAACAGGAATAGTAAGTGGGTAAATACCTGGCAGAGGGAAATCCAAAGAGAACAAGTCTAAGGATCCCTCTGCCAGAGTCCGAGAAAATAAACAGAGGTCACGTGTCCGGTGGCTGTGCTAGCTCTGGACTAAACTCCGGACTAAAAGTAAGTAATCAATGGAATAATGTAAGTATGAGGACACCGGGGAGAACAGATATAACAGAGGAAAAGGAGAGAGAAGGGGAGTCCCCTGACACTTGAGCCCCCCCCAGTAGCTCTCAGTATTCCTGCAGAAGAAGCTCCTCCCAGTCAGTGTCACTGCCTTCTGCCAAGCTGATTTGTTAGCCACCCAGGTCCTATAAAAACGTAGGTGGAAAAAGTCACCCTGCCACTGCCCCATCTAGGCCCTCAACCTGACCCTGCCCTCCAAGAGCTACATGTGCTTGATTGAGGGCCTTAGTCACTACAATTCCACCATGACAACGCAACTGCACACTGGCCATGTCCCTCTCAACCAGCACCTCTTCTGGATCAGAAGAGCCAAGTCTCCAGTCTGCCCACATTGCCGCAGCCTAACTGTGGAAACTCTCTGCCACTTTTTGCTCAAGTGTCTGCAGTACAGGTTTGAATGTTACACACACTTGATGCACCCACTTGGGTGCAAAGCTGAGTCCATTTCCCATTTGCTTTCCACACTGGTCGGCCTTAAGCACACTCTCAGATTCATACAGGCCACCAAGCACTTTCAAGCCACTGAACCAGCCATTCCACAGAGGTCAACCCCCGCTCCCACCCCATCAACTTAGCCTCACCCTTAGCGCTAGCACTTTGCCACCCCTCACTCACTTCCCATACTAATATATCTTAGCCCTTGTTTATTAATAGCACATGGCTTACTACACATCTCTGACTACTGACTACTCCTTAGCCCTGTTGAGACCTCAGCCACCTGCTTGTTCCACCTCTGCTTGCTTGCCAAGCCCTCATTCACCTCTAACCAGTTTCCACCATGTTACTGGCATTTTTGGGTTCTACCAGAGAAGTGCAGCCTAAATGGTGTGTGGATGCATTGGCCTGCCCATTCTTCACATATGTGGGGGGATGTGGAATTCTGTAACTCTCATAGCTTAGTTATCTGATCATGTATTGTGCAAAATAAGTGTCAAGTGCTTTGTGCATGTAAATAGGAATGAAAAAAAAAAAAAAAAAAAAAAAAAAAAAGTACTACACTACCCATTCCCTGTGGAGCATTCTGCAATGCTCCACTTAGCCCCTAGGTTTCTTTCTAGGTACTCCCCATTTCATGGACATTGCTATGTCTGCAGAGCCAGATAACATTACTACTTAACATTGATACAATCAAACTATGATTCAAATCTTCTTAATGAAGTTTAGTCACTTGCCATAGCAAAAAGTCAATGTAAATTGACTTGAAAAGTGTAATGGTTGTTATGGGGCCTTTTATGCACATGCCATAAGTCAGAATCTATCTATTGATTCTGGCTATGGTGATGCAAAAAAAGACTATTGAGATCACATAGGTGTGACCTCAAACTAAATATGATGACATATCTAAGTGTTAGATAATAATTAAGCTACAATTAATGATTATGACTATGTAGGCTGTAATGGCATGCTGTCCATTACCTTCAAGCCCTACCTGCTGGGACAACTTTTCCAGCTGCATTGAGTGCAAAAAAGTAATTCCTTTACTGTCAGATCCTCTATTACAGCTACTTCTACTTTCAGACAATCTCTAGATTTTTACTGTTTCAAGTTAGGGTTGAGGCTTTCTGTTGTTCTGTACAGTAGTTCACACACATTCAGAGCCTTGGAAGCATTATTTTTGGCATAGAAAGTCTCTAGAGTTGTTTTCTTTGTATCTCTCTCTGCTAAGCTATGCTGTACAACCTTAGATCATACTGAATATACTTTGGATCTCTCTCTGCCAACTATGTGACTTAGCTATAGCGTCCAGAGATCACCCTTGCAGAGGTTGTCCAGGGTGTTTTTTGACAATCAAAGTTAAATCTTGTACCATTGTGGCCAGTGTAGCAATGTGAAAGTTGTTGTTAGTCACATTTAATAAGTGTGGATCTATAATTAGTCTAATAGTACAGAGCAATGAGCCAAGGAAAGATAGAATATACTGAGATATCTTCTTGTATTGATGAAGCTACTTTGTGCTGATTCTGCTGAGCAACACCATAGAGAGACTTTGAATGGCTTGTCAAGACAAAAACTTAATAAAAAAATGTTTCTCACCTAAGTATCAAGTCAGTTCTCTGCTGTACATCAAGCTTAGCTATTTTTTATAGCTTTTTAGGTGTGAAATCTTCATAGAAAGTCATGTATTCTTTATCTGAGTCTATTCTTAACAAAACAAATGAAGAAAACAGTGTCTGAAAAGTAGTGCAAGTGGTTTTAGAAAGATTCTAGTATCTAGAAAGAGATTAAAAGTAGGAATAAGCACTGCTGGTGCCAGAATCTGTTTCCACCAGAAAAAGTGACAAAGAAATGTACCATCCCATTTCTTTAGCAACTTTTTGCCTTAGAAAAAGGCATTTTTCATTGTCTCAAACCTTTTTCCCTTGGAAATATGTACATTAGAAATGGCATGACACAGTTCTTTGTTACTTTTTCTGATAGAAACAGGTTCTTGTGCCAGCAATGAAGCAATAATTTGATTTCCAGAGATACAAAATGTAAATTCAGGAATCAGAAGAAGTCTGGGAGATGCTGTTGTGGCCACATGAATGCCATGCCATGTGACAATTCAAGCTCCGCTCAGTACCAGAGGCCAAGTCCCGTCCACCATCACTGCTGGCACCAGGACCTGTTTCCATCAGGAAAAGTGACAAAGAAGTGTGTCATGCCATTTCTTTGGCAACTTTTTACATTAGAAAAAGGCATCTTCCATTGTCTCAAACCTTTTTCTCTTGGAAATATGTATATTGGAAATGGCATAACACACTTCTTTGTCACTTTTTCTCATGGAAACAGGTTCCGGTGCCAGCAGTGCATTCAGTACCTGGATTCCACACAACGGAGGTCACCTTATAGGGGATAGCAAACATCTACAAATATAAATGTATTTTGGCATTGCCAGACCCCATTTACGGGCATTACCAGTTTACAAAAGTTCATCACAAGAAAGTTCTTTTTCTTTTTTTAAAGTGTCTGCATGTCATATGGAGACAATGGGTTCGTGTTGCGTGTAAGAAGTAAAAAACTCTGTAGGCCGGATATATATTAGATTGCCACAAAGGACCATGGAACGGAATCGGCCATTCCTAATTCAACATCGACTTGTATGTCAAATTTCTTACGGACAGTATACACTGCCCGACGAGCATGGCAGCGGACGAGGCTCATCAGACTATACGCCACTGAAGCTATCGCAGAAGGTAATGCTAAACCCTCGATATATGGACAACCGTTATTCCAATCTCACCCACATCTCTGTACGCGAATTCGTATTTCGTCCTTAAGCTAGGCTGACTTCAATCTATAGTGAAGCCACATGAGATGACGCCCGGAATACCTGCAGAGGATTACGAACAACGCAGGAGGCACCTTATGGAGAGTTTGCCGGAGAGTAGCCTGGTCGTATGTGTCTCTGCGCCCGTGAAGTACATGAGTAACAGTACGTGCTACGTATCTTACTTCAACCTGAGTCACGCTTATCTTTTGTCTTCTAGATATCTTGTAGGTTCTTCTGAGCGCGTTTACTATAAACCTTTTTATTGATACCCTCTGACAAGTTACAAGTATCGTCAAGCTTCAGATTATTGGTATCTTACCGGCTTCGAGGAACCCGACTCTGCGGTCATTCTAGGTACGTTTCTGCATGCCTTTCGATTGCATCCTACTTTATACTCAACAGAGAAGACTTCAAGCTCTCGGGGATACCGGATGACCTTGTTTTGTAAAGGCAAGGACTTGGCCAAGGAAAAGTGGGACGGTGCAAAGTGTGTCCTCTGGAATGCAATGACTTGAAAACTCATAGACTTTCATCGCAGGACGAGCGTATACGAAGCAGCCGCCATTTTCCGTGCCGATGACGCTCAGTCAATTGACGACTTCCCCTCTCACTTGAAATCAGCAACAGCTATGCACTCTCATGTCTATATTGACATTCCCTCGACACAAACGCGCCAAGGTCCGCGAGCAACAGGCAAGGCTATTTTGAAGCACTTGTCACCGCCAGTCAGGGCGCGCATAGACTCCGATGTCATTGTGGACTCAAAAAAGCGTCATCCACTTGCACCGGAAGTTGCGAGGCTTCGGGCAATCAAAAGTTCTGCCGAACAATGCGTTATGAGAACAGCGGCAGATATCAGTGGACGCGCCCATGCCAAAGTATGTACACCGACTGTAGCGCGATTAAGAAAATAGCTAATTATCCCAGACAATGCGCTTTGCGCGCCCTGGAATATCGGAAGCTGCTTTAGCAGCCCATTTTGAGTATCTCTGCGCGATGTCTGGTGCGCAGCGACCGGCTTATGTCCCCGTTGTAGCATCAGGGTACGCCATCACTTGTCATAAGACTTTGATCCGAGTACTCAAGTATTTATTTCAAAAGGCCTAATGCCCTAATCATCCATTACACATCAAACAACCACCTCATTCAACCAGACGAAACCATTCTGATTGACGCTGGATGTGAATACAAGTACGTCGTTACTGCCTAACCACAGGTCACTAATATCATTGTTTCAGTGGTTATGCCTCGGATATCAGTATGTGTTGTTCTTTTTCAGAATTCTGTCTCATTCCCGGCCTGCTCGTCAGCACGAACGTTCCCGGCCTCCGGAACATTTACCGATCCTCAGCGAGACCTATATTCTGCCGTACTCGCAGCACAAAAACAGCTCATCAATCTTTGCAATGAGAGTGCAGGGTTTAGCTTGTATGATCTTCATCGAAAGTCGTGTGACCTGCTCAGACAGGAGCTGAAGCAGCTTGGATTTGATTTGAAGGGCAATGATCTGGAAAACGTGTTGTATCCACATTTCCTGAGCCATCCCATCGGGATAGGTCAATCTTTTTTCTGATTGTGTTTTAAAATTTCCGATTGGGTTTGGGTTCCAGATCTTCACGAGTCGAGTGACGTCAGCCGCTCGGGAGCGTGAGTCCTACCTTTCATTTTTCTGTGCAGAGCATATCTGACGTCGTGATCTCAAGCTTAAAGGAGGGTATGATTATTACTATTGAGCCAGGTATGTCTATTATCCGTCGCCACTAGAATACTTACAAACAACATCAAGGGGTGTACGTTCCTCCATCAGCCAACTTCCCCACCCACTTCCAAAACATCGGCATTCGAATAGAGGTACGCTACAACTGGAGTCCATGTCTGTCCTGCTTTTTAACGTTCAACGTTCAACTTTAGGACGAAGTACTTGTGGGGAAAACTGATCCAGTAGTTCTTTCTGTTGCGGCACCGAAGGAGGTGAAAGACTCTTTAATTCTTAATCTCTCCAATAGCTCTGTCTCACGAAGATGTTTTATAGATTGCTGATGTAGAGGGGGCTTGTCAGGGACTTTTGGGATTGGACCCTTTTTAGTTGACACAATATATTTTATCTTCTCTATAATGCTATAATCATATGTTCATGCGTTTAGAATGACAGATTCAAATCCACTCTGAGTAAACATCAAGCCATGACACCGACTCCGATGGCCATGCAGTGAATTGATTGCCATTCGACGCACATGGTAGACATACCTAGTTGCGATCCATAATCCGCGTCGCAGACATTTTTACGAAGATGCTACGCTATAACGAAGGAAATGACTAATAGCTCGGGTAAAACGGATATACTCTAATGTCATTGGTCTTTGTCACTATTTCTCATCTTTTGAATTTCTTCTATTTTAGTGACTTACTTACAATTCAAAAGTTCTCCTACATGTTCCTGCATTGGCATGAACCTGATTAGCCTTGGATCATTACAATGTTAACTCATTTACATGCACAGAACATATTCTGTTTTTTTTTTTTTTTTTTTTTTTTTTTTTTTTTTTTTTTTTTTTTTTTTTTTTTTTTTTTTTTTTTTTTTTTTTT